>VDFB02330884.1:0-84488 GCA_007258455.2 Sequoia sempervirens | reverse complement strand
TTATTATGTAATCGGAATAAACTCAGAAAGATTCATAAGCCATTGCATAACACAAACAATTGATTTATTAAAAGAAAATGTTTTGTGATCCCACACAAGCCGTGGGTAGACTAAATTGACTGAATTCAATGAAAAATGCAAACTATACAACTGAAGAATAAGTAAAACATGTAAAGGAATATCATGCCATCATTTCCTTGGGAGCCATTGTAGGCTAGACTTCTCATCCTTTAGCTTGGTCTTCAGCACTTTTAGCACCTTCGATCTTTAGTTCCTCAGCTCCTGAACCTACAGTTGGTAGAAGTGGTGTTAGAGCTCGGGTCATGAAATTCAGAAACATGTTGAATTCTACAGGAATATAATTTGCACTCTTTATCAAATCCAATCAACTTAGATAATATCTGAGAAATAAATGAAAACTGGCAAGTTCAACCATCGAAACGAATCATTAAACTCATTGTTTTACTGACTTGTTTGTTTCATGTGCAGAAACAGGAAATGTATTACTGTTGTCTATTCACCGTTTTCACTATGAGTGGGGTTAAATGAGGCTCCCAAAAGGGTAGAGCCTAGCTCATTTAGAAAATTGTTGTACAAATTCATCATGACGTCAATACAGATTTTACAAAAAAAATAAAAAAATCAAAGAGCAGCCTCATATAAAAGAGATCATTGCATTATTTCATTATATGCAATGTCTTTTATGTATTTTTAAATATATAAGCTCTTTTATTGCAGATTTCTTCATGCCAAGAAGAGAACAAATTATTAATTCCCAAGAGTTAATAAGCTGATATCAATGAATATTATAGTGCTCAAGGCATCCAGAACAAAGATTTAAAGAACAACTATGATCAGTTTACGGATACAATGCAGAAAGGGTTTCATTCTTCGTAAAGCAAGGGTTATGGCAGCTATGAAAAATTTCAACAAAGAGATATTATTTATTCACCAATGCAATATTAGTCTCTGGTTCTGATATACTTTATTGTTCAAAGAGGGGTACACATGTTTTTCAAGTTTTCAGTCATGATAGAGGCCGAAATAACCCAACTAAATTCTTAACAATAACATTGGTATCATAGCATATTTTTCTTACATCCTGCCTTTATAAATAAGACAGAAAGATTCTAATATTTTAAAGATTCAGGCTTTCAAATGAAGATGTATAATAGAGATATGGCTGCTATTCAGCACAACAAAACTATAGCGTATAATCTGAAAGAAAATTAAGTGGCCAAAATATGTACAGAGTAGAGATTTGCAGCCACCAAAAGTTTTCTTGAGCTCTCAAAATAAGCTTAAATGTAGAAAATAATGGCAGCCATTAAAAAGAAACAGATTTACAAGGAGTGCTCAGATTTTTTATGGCGGCCAGGCAAGGAAATAAAAATTCATCAGAAAAGCAGTGTTTCTAGCAGCCATAAATTTCTAGATTTGTGAAAAAATAAGACTTACCTTTTGTTTTTCCTCCGAATCTCCAAAAGAATCTTTTGGAGAAGTGATATATAAGGTGGTTTTATTATAAGGCTCGAATCTCAAAGAATGTTGGCATCCAGAGGAAAAACACAACAAGAGTTGTTAAAAACGTCAGAAAAATACACATAGCTGCGCCATTTGAGCATAAAAAGCTTTCAAAATGCATGTATTTTTCCAGTTTTTAACAAAAAAGAAGAAGGTTACCTTTTATTTCTGTGTTTTAACTTCCAAACTATCAGAAAATGGTGGATTTTTCTGTGTAAATCATCAAAAACATGCTAGGGTTTGAGAGATAGTGGCGGCGCTATTTCTTCCAGCTAAAGCTTCCAGAATATAGAACAAAATGAAACGTGAATATTTTCATTCATTATAGGGTTAAGACCCTAGAAAGGTCGATGAAGTAAAGAGGCAATCTTTCTTGCCTAAGTTTTATTTAAAACTTTATTCATATTAACAACCCGAGGCATTTTTTTTTTCCTTTGAAATATTTTAAGTCTTTTAAATATTTCATAAGACTTTAAGCTTAACCATTAAATTCTTTATGGTTGGTTTTAACATAAGGCTTTTATTTTTGCATTTTAAATTTAAATGTAAAACTTTATTTTTTATGTGATAATTATAAATCACTTTCAAGTAAATGTCATTCGTCAAATGCAAATAAAATACCTTATATTATTCAAATGATGAAATTAGGCCTTTGTTATTTGCATTCATTTCAAAATTGTAATATTTATTCAAAATGATGAATTATAAATCATTTTTGAATAAATGACATATTGAAATGCAAATAAAAAATAATTTGGGTGTCATTTCAAATTATAAGACTTAGTCAAAAGAGTTCAAATTGAACTTTAAAGCCCTTATATGAGTCATAGAGATGATTGAGAAATTATGGCCAACATGTTGAGAAGATCAAGGATTTTTTAGCACTAAATCAGGAATTTGACTTTAGTTTTGAGTTCTCTTTGACTTGACATGAGTCAAGGATTGTTTTGAAGTACAAACACCTTTGTTACTTTCAGTTATGATCCTGATTTGGAGGGATTTTCATTTGTATACAACCCACAAAGTTGTTCAAACTTTGACAACTCTTGTTGGAGTTGGTTGGCAATTGCATGCCTTATTTGGAGGAAAGGATTGACAACACATCAACTTTTGGAGCCAAAATTCAATTTTGAATTTTAAAGACTCTTTCTATAATTCTTTCTCTTCTTTCATTATTGGAGTTAGTTCTTGGTTTGGAGATTGCTAAGGCATATCATTCTCACTTTGTAACTCATGATTTATTGAGATTTGTAATGCAAATATCCCAGATTTTTCAATAAAGAAGCTTGTCATTCCTTCTCAGATCTGTCTTGTGCATGTATTGTGAGTAATTCTTTGGATTAATAGTTTGTGATTTCCATCAAATACTTATTTTAATCTTATTGCCTCAATGTCTTGCTTAGATTCAGTATGTTATAGTGCAGGTCATTGATTGTGTTTCATAGATTTGTTGAATGCTTGTTATGAAAACATCATTGTTTTCTTTCAAACAAACTTTGATCATAAAAACCTTTCAAATGAATCATTTATGTAGAACATGCTAGATTGAGTAGTGAATTCTCTTTTAGTTTCATTTGTTAAAATATCTTGAGAGATTTTAAAGCAGATTCAAGTCATCTTCACATATTGGTGAATCACCTTATTTTCCTATTTTATTTTTACTTTATCCTTCTATCCTTTACCTTTGTTAAAAAAACCAGTTTTACAAGAAAATCCAAAGGGAACCAGCCCAAAACCTGGAGGTCTATTCTCACCATAAGATACCCACAACATAGGAATAGTCCCATGTGCATAGGATTTATCAAGCTTTTCAGCTTAATTTTGGGTGCAAATCCTTGTGTTAACAAGAAGACAAAAAGAAAATCCCATTACAAAGAAACAGGATGTAGTTATGTCTCCTCTATCCTTCAAAAAATTCCTATTGCTTCAAAATCTATATGTATCCATGTGTATCTTTTTTTTTTCAATCTATATATCTATCTCCTTTCAAAGGGGCCTCCAAAAGTGCTATATACAAAATGTGTCAAAAGCATTTCCGGCCCCTATTTTAGGGTTTACAAAAAGAGTCAGCTTCAGAAGGGTCGGCCCTCAGATCTTTTGGAATAAATTCAATGATGCATTCAATGTACATCCCCCTGTCCATGTCAGTGAAAGATCGCTCCAGGGATGGCCTTTCAAATCTTTTGCAACCATCGCATTAAATTTTGGCCCTTGTGTCCACCCTCGAACTTCTATCAGAGCCACTTTGAATGTCCTGAAGCACCATCATTAATGTTAATCTACCTTTTCCAATAGACATCACAACTATCATTGAGACTCGCGATTTCTTCCTTTATGCCTTCCTCTTGCTCTAGATCCTTCTGCAAGTTGACCCCTTCGAGAAGCAGCATCCATCTTTCATGTTAGATCCCTATAGAGGACACCCTTGTTCACCAAAACTGATTCATCACCTTTGATCTTAGAGTAGATCGATGTTGTTTATGCTTTGTTGATCTTCCTCACAAGAATAGTCAATCAATCAAACTTCCAATGGTCCACCTTTAGCTTCCTCTGATTGGTTGAACACACTCCACGTAAGATTACCAAGTGATCAAAAGTTATTCAAACAAAATTGCATGTCGGTGAGACACTAGCCATGTATCCTCGATGCGATTATACTCCACAATAGCAATCGACATAGCTTACAACTGTCGGCAAGAGTTCATATCGAGCTACAAAATTTATATTGATATCCCAAAACCATCGGTGAGACAATCGTTATCGGATAGACATCATAGCAAGCCCTTAAGAGTTATACCGTTGTGTTCCTCCATTGGCAAGATAATCTCATTCGGCAAGACATCATTTAGTCGGCAAGAGGTCATAGCGGGTTCCCATCAGTTACACCGAAGAGTTAAATCATTGGTGAAACTCTCCAGTCAACAAGGCTTCTTGTCGAATGTAAACCGTTCAGCCAGGAGTCCTACCGAAGCCACATACCTATCGGCGAGAATTTATTCTATCGGTAGGACATCATATCAAGCTCAAATCATTTGGCCCGCAGTCTCCCCAATGCTACAATCTTGTGAACCACTGTCGGCGAGAGAGTATCGGGTCGACAAGACATTATAGCAAGTGCAACCACTCAGCGAGACCTCACCTCGTCGGTGAGACTTCTTACCGATGAAACCTCCTTTCGGTGAGACTCCGGCAAGTCATCCAAACTTCTCCCCAAGCACAAAACACTACACCGAAGGCATAATCCTTCGGCTAGACCTCACCCTTTCAGCTAGACTTCCTCCCAACTCCGGTCGTTTCTGCGAGACTTATTCCCAAGCGAAGAGATACATAAAAACTCATGGCGACCGAAATGTCTGGGCGAAAGGTGTATTTCAAATGAATAGAACACAACCACCAATCGAAAAGACACTGAGAGGGTCTCGCCAACTTTCTTCTTTGAGGATTTTTATGTCAGATCCGCCTGAGGCATGCTTTGCAACAAACTTCCTTGAGAAAAAAAAAACATCAGATGTATGATTTAATCCTGCAAAACAATGCCTCCATTAGTTCTCAAAAGCATATAAAATACATCATTCTTGATCATTTCATTCAATTTTTAGCAAAAGAAACCCAACTCTAGGAAGGTGGAACTAAAATCTGACAAAACAAAAGAAACAAACTTAGGAGGAAAACAAAAGAACTCCTAACACTCAACTAAACAACCAAAGGTGATGAAAGCAAAAAGAAAAAGGGGGGACCCATTTTGTTCCAAAATAAAATGGGGTGGTTATGTAAGGCATAACACTTGGTCCGGTAAGTAATGCTCTATCACAAAATAAAAATGACCAATCAACCATCGGATTTGTCAATAGTAAACAAGATGATATGAATCCTCTAGCCAAGCCTCACAACCCTTATAAGTTCTCCACACAAAACCTAGCATCTCATCGAAAACACGATGCCAATAAGGAAGATCCCTGGGAAAGGTGTAGTGCATAAAATCCCCATAACGATAGGAGTATGGATAATTAGGAGAATGATCATGTATCCCATCCATTAAAGCAACTATAATGTGCTCCCACACCCAAACATGCAAAAGTGAAACACTTGCAGAAATAGATTTCCCGACCCAATACCCAACCTCAAGCATATCTTTGTAAAGATGAGCAAGGAGACATGCAACCCAAGCAAACATCATCCCATTCTCAAGCATACTCTCAATACATACACCCCAACCCATAGGAAACTGTAGACCTCTCCTATCAAGAACAACTAGTCTTGAAATCAAACCACAAGAACAAGCAAAATAGGATCTGCACTAATAGAAAACCCAAACAGACCAATCTTTGATTGATGCACCTCCAAGTGTTTAACACCTAATACATGCTACAAGGCACATGTATCGCATTGAACATGATATGTAACAAGCTCACCGTGAATGGGAAGGTGGAGTATTCTCCACACATCCTTAAGGGTAATTGTCACCTCTCCTATAGGAAAATGAAATGAGGACATCTTGAAATGCCACAGCTCCACAAGTGCAGTCATCATAACTATGTGAGTCCTAATAGGATGCATGTAGCAAATATAACGTAGTCCAACTACATCAATAAAGTCTCACTCCAACACACCGAAACAAGAAATCAGATCAAACAATTGTCAAGGACGTCTCTCCCTCAATTGCAGTGGTTTGAGGTCCACCTAAAACCATTTTAACCCATGATGTTAGGGTTTCACTTTGAACATGTAAAGCAATACAAAATGACACAAAACACAATGATAAATGACATTTAGGATGACAAACAAACAAATACAAGAGTTTAGGTCAAGTGCACAAGTTCAGAGCAAATGCAAGGGTTTAAGTCAAGGGAAAGCTTTTAGGGAAAGTGTATGAAGCAAAAGCGAGGTTTTAAGTAAATTGTGAGGTTTTAGAGCAAGAGCGAGGTTTTAAGATGCAAGAGTTTATAGCAAGTGTGAGGTTCTTAAGTAAGGGCAAAGAAACAATCAAATAGCAATCAAATGCAAGGTTTTAAAGCAGAAGTGAGGTTTTAAAGCAAGTGCATGAAGCAGAAGAGAGGTTTTCAATCAAGTGCAAGGTTTTATGGAAAGTGCAAGGGTCTTAAATTCAAGTACGAATTTCTCACCTAGAAAATGTAAGGAAAATGATACATATGCTCAGAAATCACCTGAACTTTGCTATTGACTCAAGAAACTTTGTACACACAATACGAGAACATAACAAAATGAAAATATGAAGTGACAAGGTACATATCAAGCCACCAACACCTGAAGGTTGTCCAAACTTCTGAACAAGGTTTGAATGATGTGGGGCTTCCTGAATTCTTGGCATTCCTCCTCGACAACTTATAGAATCAGAAATCCAAAGACAAGAATCAGCAAAAGGATCAAAGCACAAATGAGCTAATTAGAAGAATAATGACCTATATTAAACCTCAAGAAACCCTAATTTCACCTAGGAAACCCTAATTTTACTTAGGGAACTAGGGAACCTTGCTACTTTTAAATTAGAAGCTCTCAGAAACATGAAAATGAGAAAAGAAGGACCTATGGACCTAATTCTTCATCCTAAACACATCAGAATTGAAATAGAACAGGGTCATGAGCCTAACCTCAAACATGAAATTTTTGGCCAACCTCTCAAGGGGGCAGCACAAATTCCTACCATCATTCCACTAAGCATCGGGGTACTGTGGGGCATAATTTTCTTTTCAAAAAAAAACTTGATCTTAAAAAACAAAATCTTTGAAACAAAGAAACCAGTACTTTGTATCAAAGAGGGGGAAAATATAGACATGTAAAATTGACCTAACACCTATCACACACCCTAAACAACATCAAACAAAATCTCGCAATGTCCCACAACATCTCAAAATCATCTTGAAACATCTCAAAATAGTCCCAAAATGTCCCACAACATCTCATAATCATCCCACAATATCCTGCAACATCTTGGAATCACCTTGAAACATCTTCAAATCATCTCGCAACATCTCAGAATCATCCTACAACATCCTGGAACATCTCAAAAACATTGCACAATTTCAAACAACATCCAAAACCCTAATTTCTTCTATTAATTTAATAATACAACATTATTTAATTAATTCACTTTTTCATCATTTTTAATGGATTAAATAAATTCCATTTATTTAATAAAGTCCTGAAAACCCTAATTATTTTATTAATTGAATAAAACAAAATTAATTAATTAATTCACATTTTTATGGTTTTGACCAATTAAGTAAAATACATTTATTTAATGAAGTCATAATCCCACTTTACTTCATCCTAATTGATTAAATAATGTCAATTATTTAATTACCTCACTAAAACACTTTATTCCACTAAGTTAATTAAATTATTAAATCATAATAATTTAATTACGACACTTTCCCTCTAAAAAATTGAATAATATCAAATTATTCAAATCATTTATCAAAAGTCAAATCAAACTAATGCAACTTTGTTTGCAAAGTCAAACTTGATTTGCACATTCAACTCCAAAATGAATTAATTAATTCATTCATTTAATTCATATTCCTCAACCACTTTCCTAATTGAGTAAATTATAGTCCCCTAATTTCTCATTCTAATCCTAACCGATCAATCTATTTATGATTGAGCAAATTATGATTCCCTAACTGATCAATCTATTCCTCAATCCCACTAATCATTCAATCTATTTCTTCAATCACACAAATTGTACAATATACTTTGCACAATCATCTCATGTCTAAATCCTCTCAACACCTTTCGACCATTGATCTTGATCCAACATTGTTGAATTTTGATCATCCATTTCAAATCTTATTTTCTATATAACAAACCTCTTTCCTCACAAAAAAGGATTGAAGAATCAACATACCTTATGCAACAAATTACTTCGAGATCACCATTGATAGAGCTTCAACCTTTCTTCAATCAACCAATGTGCATCATTCATCAAAACTTTGCACATGAACTCTGAAGTCACAAAAAAGAATCAAAGAATCAACATACCTTATGCAACAAAGTACTTCGAGATCACCATTGATAGAGCTTCAACCTTTCTTCAATCAACCAATGTGCATCATTCATCAAATCTTTGCACATGAACTATGGAGGATTCATGGTGATGAGAACAATCTAACATCAAGTGAATACACTCTGATACAGGATGGTAACACTCTGCTTTCATTTACATTCAATTTGGTAATCATAGATTTCCTAATGTGTTTTCAATAGCTTAGTTTCATTTTGTATGTGTACGATTAGATCTTATATTTATGTGTTTGATCTTAGCTTAGATCCTAATTTCAATCACATTTAATCTTGTTTGCATCTAATGGTTTTCCCCTCACACACATTCAAACTACACTACCAAAAAATCCAACTCTACAATCCAACATTTGGAGTACCAAACCACAAATCATCTTGACACATGCAAGAGATCAACCTCATCAACATGCCTTCAGAATCATAAGCCTAAAGAACAACTATGGAGAAATGTGGAGCAAATAAATTTCTCCCAGACACCACTGTAAGCAACACTACAAAACTAGTTCACATACTGGTAAACATAACTTCCTCTTACCTTTGATCCAAAAGCCAAAATTTTGGATATAGAAACTTTGACACCTCTATCCAACATATCCAAACCACACAAGCAGATCTTCAACCTAGAAGAAATGTGAAGAAAAACTAGAACACCTCTGCAACACCATGTTTCCTTATTTTATCAATTTTCTCAGTATCCTCAACATCTAAACCATAAATAGAATTTTATCAAAGCAATACAAGAAGTTAACATTAGCAACTTAACTAATGAAAACATAATGCAACTAATCAAAGTAATAATATCTTCTCAACCACTGTACAACTATCATCAATGACAACACCTTCATACTTGCAACAATCTCCCCCTTTATCATTGATGGCAACATAAGATGTGAAAAACCATCAAAGACATGATATCTCTTAACATACTTATTTCCTTTTCTCTTTTCTCCCCCTTGCATAATTAACTCATTACATTCTATTTCCCTTTGATACTTTCCTTTTTCACATGACTTCTCTTTATATCACATGACTTCTCTTTCTCTCCCCCTTTGCAATCAATGGAAAAGGATAAGGTATTTTTCATTGTTCTCACCCTTTGACATAGAACCAATAAACTTGCAACTACTCTTAATACTCCCCCTTAGGAGTACATGCCAATCAACTCAGCAATCTCTACATCATGACAACATAGATTTCAAACTACAACAATATCACTACCTACTCCCCTTGAGAGGTAGCCACCAACATCAGTCCAAACAAAGAATGAATCCATAGATCCACTGGACTAGTGCATCTCCATATGCATCTAGTTCAAAGGAGGGACAATAACCCCCAACTGCTCTTGAAGATACTCAAAATTATCCTTAGGAAGAGCCTTATTAAATATGTCAGCAATTTGATGCTTTATAGGTACATGTTCAAGCTTTACTTCATTCTCCATAGCCTTCTCTCTCAAAAAGTGATAATTTATATATGCTTTGTTCTTGAATGCATCACGGGATTCTTTGAAATATTGATTACACTTGTGTTATCACAAAAGATAGAGATAGGCTCATCATACACTACTCTGATATCCTTCAATGTCTATCTCATCCATAATACCTATGTACAACAAGATGTTGCAATATACTTAGCCTATTAGCCTCTATAGTAGATAAAGAAACAGAACCTTATTTATTGCTAAGCCATGATACCAATCTACATCTAAGAAAGAATGCACCACCAATAGTACTTTTCATGCCATCAACACAACCAACCCAATTTGCATTTGTGTAAGCACTCAATGTGAAATTAGTATATCTAGGATACCATAAGCAATAATTTGCAATTCCCTTCAAATATCTGAATATTCTCTTCACTACTGTAACATGTGTCTCTCTAGGATCTTCTTAAAATCTAGCCACAAGACAAATTGCATGCATGATATCCAGTCTAGTAGTAGTAGTTAGGTATAGCAATCCATCGATCATAGATCTATACTTGCTCTGATTAGCCTTAGGAGATTCATCATCCTTACTCAGTTTTCAACCAATAACCATAGGATTACATACCATTTTGGAGTAATCCATTCCAAAATTCTTCAACATCTCTTTAACATACTTTTATTGTGAAATGAATATGCCTTTATTTGTTTAATTTATTTGTAACCCAAGGAACAAATTCATCTCCCCAAACATAGACATATCAAACTCTTTATGCATCTCTTCTATAAATTTCCTACACATAGCTTCATTTCCTCCAAATATTATGTCATCAACATACACAACCACTATCAAGATTTGATCTTCCTCAACTTTAAAGTAAAGATTACTATCTGTGGTACCCTTATTGAATCCTTATTGAATCAAATATATTTTCAACCTTACATGCCAAGCTCTAGGAGCTTGCTTCAATCCATACAATTCCTTTTTCAATCTACAAACTATATTAGGTTTATTTGACAACTAAAACCCTTTTGATTATTCCATGTAAACTTCTTACTCCATCTCTCCATTCAAGAAAGTAGACTTCACATCCATCTGAGAAACTTTAAAATCTTTATGTGCTACAAAATCCAAAAACATCCTAATTTCTTCCATTCTAACCACTGGAGAAAATGTGTCCTCAAAGCCTTTTCCTTCAACTTATGCATAGCCCTTACACACAAGCCTTACCTTGTTTCTTACCACTTCTCCATTCTCATTCAACTTGTTTTTGAATACCCACTTAATTCCAATTATGTTTTTGTTTTCAAGTCTAGGAACCAGATCCCAAGTTTGATTCTTCTCAATTTGCATAATTTCTTCCATTTCTTTCATCCAATGTTCATATTTGCATGCCTCACTTACTATCTTCAGTTAAATTTTAGAAAGTAAACATAGATTTACCTATGTTTTAGCAGATCTTGTCAACACTCCTTTGTTTTTATCTCCAATGATATGCTCTTTGGAACGATTTCTCTGTACATACTTAGGGGTCTTAGGGGTCTTTTCTAGAGCTTCTTCCTCTTCATCATATACTTCTTTTTCTTTATCTTTTTCATCTTCTTCTCCATAAGTAGGCTCATCTAAATCATATCCATCTATTACAACTGAATTTTGCATATCTTCATCAACCTTAACACTTGCACTTTCAACAATTCTTCTTAGTATTTTATTGTAACATATGTAAGCTTTGTTTTTAGTAGAATATCCAAGGAAGATACCTTCATCAAACTTTGCATCAAATTTTTGCAAGTTTTCATCATCTCTTCTGATATAGCATTTGCTTCCAAACACTCTAAAGTACTTGACAGTAGGAATCCTTCTGTACTACAACTCATAGGGACTCTTTGTGTTGTTAGATCTTGCTTGAACTCTATTAAGTAGATAAACAGCAATATGAATTGCTTCTCTCCAATAGACTTCAGGTAGATTAGCTTCTCTCATCATAGTCCTTGCAACTTCTTGAATAGTTCTATTTTTGTTTTCAACTACTCCATTTTGTTGGGGAGTCCTAGAGGTAGAAAAGTGCCTCTTTATGCCATGATTCTCACAAAACATGTTAAATTCATTGGATATGAAATCTCCACCTCTGTCAGATCCCAGACATTTTACCTTCAAATCCATTTCATTCTCAACCATAGCTTCAAATTCTTTAGATCTATCGAGGGCTTCATATTTTTCTCTAAGAAAAGTAACCCATGTCATTCTAGAATAATCATCAATAAAAAGCATGAAATACCTATCACCTTGAATACGTCTCACCCTTGTAGAACCACAAAGATCTGTGTACCAATTCCAACAATCTAGTAGAAGATTGTTCTTTTCCCTTGAAACTACTTCTAGTTTGTTTTCCAAATTGACAATCTCTACAAACAACATTGATAGGCTTTGTAATCCTTAGTAGATCTCTCATTGCTTGAATTGAACTAATTCTAACTAGGTTATCAAAATTGATGTGACACATTCTTATATGTCATAACCGGCTATCATTAATCTAAGTCATAAAACAGTGACCATCAACACCCTTGACTTGATATATATTTCCATTTGTCCTCTTTCTAGTAGCAATTATAGTTTCAGACCCTTTTATGATCTCACATACATCATCCTGAAACCTAATATTGTATCCTTTTCTACACATTTTTCCAACACTCAAGAGGTTATGCCTTAAACCTTTAACATATTAAACATATTTAGTATTATGCTTGCCATCAAAATTGATTGATCCTATTCCACAAATCTTAGCACCCGAATCATCTCCAAATTTAACAAGTCCTCCATCATATTTTTCAAGTTTAACAAACTTACTCTTGTCTCTAGTCATATGATTTGAGCAACCATTTTCAATAACCCAATAGTTCTTTTCTTGTCTAACATGAAAATCAAATAACAAGGTATCTCCAACTTTATCCTTTTTCTTCAGGACTCATTCCTTCATACAACTCTCAGAGTTAGTAGAACTAGGTTCATATTTTAAATCCAAAAATAAGCATTCATTATCATCAACATCTCAATAATCAAATTCATCATAAAAAATATCAGCATCCTCTCTTAACATAGTAGCTTTTCTTGATCCTTTTTCCTTTGTTTTCCTTTTTCTTATTGTGCACAATTTTGTTTGGACATCTTAAAGCATAGTGACCTATATTTCCACAACTAAAGAATTTGAAAGGTAATTTACCTTTGTAATTACCAGTGCCCTTTTTCATTATGCTTACAAAGTCAGCTTCCACATCATCAAGACCATCTTCATCCAAATCTTCAGCCTTTCTAATTTTCTGATCTTGAAAGCAGTCTCCACTTTTGCACCATTTTTTGGACCAATTTTCCTCATTTCAAATGCAGTTAGTGTTTCGTACAACTATCTCTAGTGTATGTATTAAAATTAGAAAATTCCTTAATGGTAGAAAAAATTTCACTATAAGAATCGGGAAGAGTTTTGAGAATTCTCTTTACCACTTTAGGTTCTTTGACTTGTGCACCAAGACCTCTCATAGTAATTACCAGTTCATTATCCCTCTACATGTAACTAGAGATTATTTCATCACCAGACATCCTCAAAGTCTTAAATTTTTCATTTAGATTCTATAACTTAGTTTGTTTAACCTTATCATCTCCTTCATAAATACTTTCTAGCTTATCCCAAACTTCTTTAGCAGTTTTTAGATCCATAACTTTCACTAATCCAATAAGTGCAAGACTAGTCAAAAGAAAAAACCTTGCCTTTCCATATATTTCATAAGCCTTGATTTCATCAGTCATGCGTGGACCATTTACCCTTAATATGTTATAATGTTTAAACATGAAAAGCAGATAACAAAAACTGAAACAACCAACACCAAATTTATGTGGAGAACTCAATGAGGGAAAAACCACAGTGAGGATTAGCTCACAATATAAGTAATAGAAAAATCATTACAAGGAGGATCATTGCCAAAATAAGACACACTATCCAGAAAGGCTCATAGCTCAGGATAACTGCTAGAATAGAAAGAAGAAAGAAGATAGAATGTTACACAGAGAACATTATCTCAATCCAATAGAGATTCCACCACAATAGCTCCAACAATACCAGCAATCTTCAAGAGATCAAGATACCTCAAATCACTACATTCAACAATATTGCATTATAGCTCACACTGCAATTTGCACTTCTTTACTTAATTTCACATCACAACACTCAACTCTACTCCACACTTCACCTCGCCTCAGTTCACCTTGCATTTATACCATCTATAACTTGAAAAACATCTTCAAGTTGGCTACACTCTTCTTTCACTTCAAAAATTCAAATTAGGCCAACACTAATCATTCCCATGGTGGATAGGAACAAAAATTGGACCAAAACAAAACTTAGATGGGACCCAAATTAACTCTCACATGCCATGCTACGCCTTCATTAATGCTTGAACATGTTTGAATGTAGTGTAAACACCAATTCGGTCATTACCCATGCAAACACCATTAAAATTTGAATTACACGCTTCCCCAAATCCAAATATGAATTACAAACCACATACCACACTTCATCATGATCTAGAATATTCCTCTATTCTCCTAAAATCCATCAAACTCTTTCACAACAACTCGCATCGTCATAATGTACATGCCCAGTACCTTCAAACTACACTTCCAAACACGGCAACTCTACAATCCAACTTCCGAAGTACCAAACCACAAATCCTCTTGACACAGGAAAGATATCAACCTCATCAACATACCTTCAGAATCACAAGACTTGAAAAACAATTGTGGATAAATGCGAAGCAAATACATTTTTCCCAGACACTACTATAAGCAACACTGCAAAACTAGTTCACACATTGGTGAACATAAATTCCTCTAACCTTCGATCCAGAAGCCAAAATTTTGGATATAGAAACTTTGAATACCTCTATCCAACATATCCAAACCACACAAGTAGAACTTCAACCTAAAAGAAATGTGAAGCAAACCCAGAACACCTCTGCAACACCCTGCTTCCTTATTTTATCAATTTTGTCAATATCCTCAACATCTAAACCATAAATAGAAGCTTATCAAAACAACACCATAGGTTAACATCAGCAAATTAATTGGTGACAAAATAATGCAACTAATCAAAGCAACAATCTCTTTTCAACCATTGTACAACTATCATCAATGACAACACCTTCATACTTGCAACACCCCTATAGTATTTCTTCTACAAGAGAGAAAATCATAAAAAAGGATAAAATTTCAATCAAAATACAATTCATGAGCTTTAAATTATCAAGTGAGTGATTACAATATTAAATATATTCACATTTTCTAAGAATAGACAAAGTGAAAAAAAAAAATTTAAAAATTATCTTGTGATACAAATCACAAGCATAATAAGCTAAAAAAGGAAATAAATTCCAAATAAAACATACCTAAATAACTAATGAAAATATTTAAATATAATTCTACACCAACACCACCCCATATGTGCAACTTAGGGAGGTTTGACATAAGCCAAAAAGATAGATGAAGATGGGTCCCAGAAATAAGGATTGGCCAAGTACCCATTTACAAACATAGATCTTTCATATAATAGGAAATACGGAAAAAAATCAATGGAAGAAAATTCCTATCCAAAAGAGAAAACAATAGGTATGTCCAAACCCCAATAAGAGATGATGTAGAGAGAAGGTCAAGGCGATCACCTCCGACCCCCCAAAAGTGAGAAGAATGTAACCCCATGTGTGGAATGCTACCTCCCATCATAAAAATAAGAAGAGTGACCATGAAACCACCCCTCAAGATACATTATGCAATGTTGATAGATTCTTGACACATAATGCTAAAGATGACCCACAAACATTAAACAACATTCTTTCCCTTGGGATGAAATATAATTTCTGATGTGTGCAAAATATCTTCCCATTCTAAATAGAAATGTGTAGGAAGAAGGATGAATGTCTTTGAACTCTACACATGATCCAAATATAAATGGTTTCTCTAAATATTGCTCAAAGGTATCCAACCCGCTATCAACCTATGATTGAATAAGAGGATGAAAAATAATCTTTGAAGAAAATTATCATAATGATGTAGTTCCACTTGATCTAGCATGAAATAGAATACAAATGTCCTCAATGTGGTCCTCCAAATTTGTAAAGTAGAACTCTACAAATACGGATGATATGTTTAGTAAAAATGTGTCCCAATGAAGTGGATAAAAAATTAAAAGTATCTTATTGTAATGGATCCCTCAAATCCCTATGTGTAGAAACAAGTGATGAAGTAATTTCTGCAAATGCTATGTTGAAAGATCAATAAAAATGATTTCATTAGCAATGCAAAGTTGCTTTAATTGATGAAGTTCCAAAGGAAGTTTCAAATCATCAAATTCCTTCAACATGCATTCATTTATTGTATTCCTTTTTATTCTCACAATAATCACATCTCATGATTACAAGCAAAACATAGATGCAAAAAGGATAAACTAAAATAAATTTCATCCAAAATAACAAAACTTCTCTAGGTGTCAATATGTATAAGTTATTAATCAAAAATCATAAAACTACAAATCTAAATAAAATAAACCTAGGTTTCAATCTAAAAAATTAAATATATCATTGTGTAGAGCTACTTAATATCTTTCCAACTCTGCAAGAATCATAAAAATCAAAGATTCTCACAAAAATTTATGATCTTGGAAGTAAAAATGGATTTTCAAAATTCAATCATTTAAAAAAAATAGAAGCAAATTCACAAAATTAAATCATTTAAAAAATAAAAAAACAAATTCACAAAAAGATTACCAAAACCATTGAACAATTCTTAGAACAAACTTTTTAATAACTACTCATTTTTATCCCATGCCATATACCCAATATATAGTTTTTTTTCTGTAAAAGTGCTCATTTAGGCCTCAAAGCATAAAATAGGCTCTAGAATAGGCACCTAGTCTCCCCTGTGACCATAAGTTGAGTTTATGGGGAATAGTGTCTTCATAATAGGGTCTCGGTTGCCCATGTGACTAAGGGCTAAGACCATGGGGGCTAGCACCCAAATTAAAAAATATATTTTAAAGATTAAAAAATCAATAAAATATTCAATTGTACCTTCAGGGCACAAAAATTGAGGTGGAAAAATGAGATCAAATAGAAATTGAGTTAAACTCATGAAATAGTTGAACAACAATCAAGGTGGTTATGCAATTGTATAGTATGTATGACTAAAACATGAGAAAAAAATTGACTCCAAACTGTATCATACCTTATATAGAATTGAGGATTTTTACATCTTCTAGGAATTATGGTGAGGTCCTTTTTCTCTAGGATGTATCAATTGCAACCTCGTACCTAAAAATATCAAAAGTGTAAGAAGAAACTTAAAAAATTATGCTATTATACCATATTAGAACTAGGAATTCTTCTACAATATTTCTTTTACAAGAGAGAAAAGCATAACAAAGGATAAACTTGTAATCAAAATGTAATTCATGAGCATTAAATTACCAAATGAGTAATTTTAATTTCTCTTTTTCAACTAATTCATGTTTGTGGACCAAAGGCTTATTTCCCATATCCCATGTATCCCTCGGTCAAACAATTCTTGTTCCCTCCCTCGTTATCTCCATGAGAATGGCTAAGTTCCCAAAATTTTATAAGTTTGGGGCATATATATTCAAAATTTTGAGTGCAATAAAATTTTCATGGTTTCAGACTCTCAACATGTCTTTTCTCCCAACTCTAACATTTCCTTTCTTCATGTCAAAGTATCATAATTCTCCATCCAAGCATACCACTCATCCATTATTTGCTCCTTTTCCTTGCTTTGTCAAAGTTTTGGAATTTCCCTTACTATCATGCCTCCTACCTAAACTTGAATCTCCAAAAATTAGTAAGTCATGAAGTATCTCTAACCCCTAAACTCCAAAAAAATTGCATTTTTGTTATGCCATTCTTACTTATCCCCTACATGGTTGTGAGTGACATTAATAGCCAAAAGGGATGTTGTGACTTCTCCAAAATGTATTATCCCACCAAAAATATTATTTAAAATTAAGGGAATATATTTATGGGTAATTGTAACTTGAACCTGATGATAATAGTCATACCTCATTAATATAATAATTGAATTTGGTCATCATTTTTGAGGTTTTTACGAGCTCTTCTCTGCCTACACACATAAGTTGAGTGGAACCATTAATTTTGATGATATAAAGGTAAAATGACCATCAATTTTAAGGATATCAATTTTGAACACATAAATTCAAGAAGTTATGCATTATTCTCCAACCTGAAATCCTAGTTGAAATTGTTTTGAGCCCCAATGTTCAAACAATTACATCTAAGAATGAAAACCCTTCAAATTCATAGAAATTCATAAGACCAAAACCCTTTGGTCTCATAAGGTAGAAGATAATACCCATTTTCCTAGTTGTATGAGTTCACCAAAGGTCACACATGAGCTTCAAGGTCACAAATATTTAGCTATGTGCAATTGCACATCTCTATTATCGTGGGAGTGAATTGTATTGTCAAAAGGTAATAGTTATTCAAGCAATGTTTGGATTATGTTTTTGACCCATTTAATGATTCCAATTGTATAGAGATTATATAATCTATTTTTTATTATGGTATTGAGTATAATAGTTTAATATCATTTTGATTGCTATCTTGCAGCATCTTTTGAGTGTGTTTCCCATGTTATTTATGTTGTTATTAAATCATTTTGCAATATATTTCAAATCTCCATGGTAATAATAAAATATTGTGATTTTATTTACCTTTTATAGCTTCATTATAATGTATTTTAGTTGGTTAATGTAAGGAAGGTTCAACCATTTATTTTACATCTTTGTGAACCTGATTGGTAATATGCGGATTTATTAGATTAGATATTGTAGACATGTATGTATTGAAGAGGAAATTTTTGGGTTTATGTTAGATGTGAGTTAAACTATTTAATTCCAAACAATATTCACAAAATGGTTTTAAAATATATATATTTATATCAATATTTTAAATGAGATATTAAAGTGGTGATAGAGCTAGTTTTCCTACCAACTTGTGAATCATGGGAGAACTCGAGATTTCCCTAACAAAGGGGAACAATGAAAGTTAATTTATTGATGTAGGGGTACAAATATGGTAGATTCAAGATGAAATACAAGGAGCTGGGATAAAATGCATAGGTTTGTAGATGTGGCCAAGTTAATGTAGATATATTAGAAGCAATATGGAGTTGTGAGGGCAGCCTTAACTTTTGAGAAGTATGTCATGATGTTAAGGAAATCCCATCCTATAGGAATAAAGAAGAAATTTAATAGTAAAGAACTAGATTTCATAGGAAGAAGAGTTTGATGTGTTCAAAGGTTATTAGAAATAATCAAATGGTTTGAATTATTCATTTTCTTTTGAAGGATTCTTAAGGTTGTTACAAAAGGGAAATTTGTGTAAATACCTAATAAGGTTGAAAAATGATGAGTAAAAATCAAAGGTTGCTCAGGAGATGATGGTTGAGCACAAGAAAGAAGAAAATTTATTGCTAGAAGAATAATTAAACCCATAGCCTCAATTGGCCATCGAAGGAGCTACAACACTAAAGAAGTTAATATTGCTATTAGGAATCAATCATGTAGTTGTACAAGTCAAACTCATTGACCCATGTTTAATGAGTAGTGGTTCATAAGAACCCATCCCTCATGATAGTGAATGGTCCACTTAGCACTCATTGTGATGCAGGAGCATCCATGGTTGACAAGCAATCTTGCATCAACCAAAAATATTTAATTTTAATTTTTGCTTTAGTTTGTCTTTTCATATTTTAGGTGAATAAATATTTGTAATAAGGCCTGAAATGTTTGATAAATATTTTTCCAAGTTGTTATGTTGTAGTTTTATGGTGATTTGGGCTCATTTTGTGGCTTTTTCAAGGAAAAATCTTCAAATATGCCTTCTTGGGCGTGGGATTTGTGGAGTTACAAGTTTTGATAGCTAATTCAATATTCCTAAACTTTTTCATGAAGAATTTGGACCCCCAAGAGCAAGTGGTTTGGCTTTTTCTATTCTGGGACTCCTATTTGTGAGGAAGTGGTTGCTTTTCTTGGCCAATCATGGATGGAGGTTACAAAAGATGCCTTTTTCATAATTTAATGATTTTAAATACATTTTTGAAAGCATATTTTATATTTTCCAAGTATAGAAAATTGGGAGTTACAGTAAAGGTGTGAAGGAGATAATTTATATACTTTATTTTGGTCATTTTCAGGAGTTATTGCTGCTAGATTGAAGTTGATGCTTCCCAGGAATGGATTTTTGAAGAAAAAAGGTAGATTCCATGATTTTTTAGGTTTGAGAGAGTGTGTTGTATTAGAAAATGGATTAATAAATCCATGGTTGAAGATCAGCAAGTTGGTGATTGAAGATTGTAGATTGGAGAGCTAGTTTCACAGTGCATGGAGATGATTTGAAGAAGAATTGTAGCTTGATTTTTTAGGTTGTTTTTTGTCTCATATCAAATTCTAATATATTTTGTATTGATTTATTTTAGCTTTTATGGCTGCACAAACTTGTGTAATCAGATTTTATTGAGGTTGAGAAACTTTGTTGCAAGTTAAATAGAGAAGATTAATTATGTTGTTGCAAAATTTTACATCTTGTTTGTTGTTGTTGGTGTTGAATGATTTTGTGTGAGGGTTATGTGAGATTTCCTTTCCATCACATTGCATCTAGGCAATGCTCATAGAGGTGAAGCATTGTTCCTTCTTGGGAGGTCACCCATCCCAATATTTCTCTAGCTCAAGTGCACTTAACCACAGAGTTTTCCCCAAGGTTAATCCCACTTAGCTATTAACCCAATTTTCAAAACCTTTAGCAAGTGTTGTGCCTTATGAACCATTCATTATAGATCTCCTTTAGCTCATCAATTGATTAGGTATTTTCCATAGTATGTCAAATTAATATTGCTATTAGGATTCAAATGTGTAGTTTTATAAGTCAAATTCACTGACCCATGTTTCATGAGTAGTGGTTCACCAGAGCCCATCTCTCATGATAGTGAATTTTCCACTTAGCACTCATTTCATCTAGGCGATGTTCACAGAGGTGAAGCATTGGGCCTTCCTCGGATGTAAGCCATCCCAATACTACTACAACTCAAGCACCCTTAACCATGGAGTTTTCCCCAAGGTTAAGCCCACTTAGCTTGCAACCCATCCCAGTACTAAAGAAGTTACTAGCTTCGAATAATTTATATTAATTCATGTTAAAAACACAAGGAGAGACAAATTACATCTTCTCTAAGGAACACACCCTCAACTGCTACTAAGAAGATGAATGAAGAAACCAAAAAGAAGCTGAGAAGAAGAAAAAAAATCTTCTCATACAAAGAACCTTAGGAGTTAATCCATAAATGCTGGAGGAAAATGGGAATTATTTTGATAGAAGAGTTGAAGACATGTAATAAAGGAATTAAAAAATAATTGATGGAACCTAAAATTGTGATGATTTACTTGAGCATAATTTGATTGAAGAAGAAAATTAGAAAAGAAAGTAATGGAACCAAAAGAGTTGATGAGTACACCAAAGCTACAAGAAAGTGAGAGGAAACACACCATGGAAGAATTCCCCAAGCAAATTAAGGTGTGGATCCCTATGTAGGAAATGATACCGCATTGGTTTTTTAAGTTAAATATCAAAAAAATATTGAATCTTGATGAATTTAAGGAGACAAGGTCATGTGAGAATGATTTACAAGGTGAAAATTGTTGAGCATAAATTTTTGAAATTTGTTTTAGTTGCACCTTGTTCTATTAATGATTCTCACTTTGAGAATAATAGTGTTTCCTCAAACCCCTCAAAGATTCTCAAATTTCCAAAAGGAGGTAAATATTTTGATTACATATTTAATTATAGATCAATAAATAAGGATGGTAGTGGAAGCATGAATTTGTTGCATCATTATCATAGTATGCTATCATTTTTTATTCATCTTAATGAGGAGTGCCATAATTATGATTAAAAAATGAAGGGTACTAAATGGAAATGGAACCCTTCCTCTCAACTTCAAGACTTCTCATGTATGGTGTTACAATATCTGATTGTTGTAACCAAGAAACTCCAAATATAAGATACTATGAGGCACACATAGATTGAAGTTTTTGAGGGGCTAAATTTCATGACTACTATCAAATTCATCATTCTATACAACTAGGATAGCAAGAAAATCACTATTACCATAGGTGAGCAAGTGGTATGTAGTATTTCATATGCCAAGAGAACTAAGATAGTTAAGGGTGTAGAATGTGTAAATTCCAATGGTGAATTTCTAGCAATTCAACAATATAGGGAGCTAAATTTTGCATTGAAAAGGAAATATGTGGTGCTTGGAGGAACATCTACTAGAAATTTTAGGGGAGTCAAATAAGAATAGTCCTTGAAAGAGATAAATTGTTAGGATAGAAATAAGCATGGTAATGGAAAACATCATATTACCTCATTTTATGGTAAGAAACATAGTCTTTACTATGGAATTCAAATGTGTCTAAATCAATATAGGACATTGTTCAATGATATTCCCATAGGATAGTTATCAAAAAGAGGATTCCAATGGGTTGTAGAGTAGATTGAGATCAAACAGCCATTATATTTATTCTTACAAGAAGTATGTATAACTTCTAGATGTCTTGTTGGGCACATTGAACTCTTGGCCATATCACTCAAGGTGATCAATGAATGGGCTAATTTCAAACAAATGGTGAAATAAGTATTCTATGGTCAACTAAGGAAATATATTTCTACAAATTTTGATGATATTATAATGCATAGTCAAACATGGAAGGGTCATGGAAGACACCAAAATATGGCCATCGAGATTCTAGAATAGTGGGCTCTATTTGTAAATGACTTTAAAGGTTTGATTGAGGCCACCAAGATTTTATGCTTGGGCCATACTATTATTTCTCAAGGTGTGCATGTGGATAAGAATATTTTTTGAATTTTTTGGTTTGTGCATGCTTTACCACCCTCACTCTAGTGAGAAGATTCATCATTTTACATAGTATGGATAAAAACTCTATTAAAGGATTTTTACATACAACAACACCCTTAACCAATCTAACAAAGAAATAAGCTCATGTGTGGAGGTAAATCCAAGATTATGATTTTATACAAAGGTGAAAATTAATGCAGACCATGATGTATTTTTTAGAATTCTCTTATCTTATCATATTTTTCCAATTATGGTGATTGAAAGATTCCTATCATGGTAGATTATGCCAAGAAATAATCTATTGCTAACATTTTTTATGTGAATGTGAAGGATGAAAAATATGTACTAGGAAATTGTCCCTTTTTATATATAGATGGAATCTTCTCAGTACTTGAAACATATGGAACAAAATATTTTGAAGGTTTCGCATGATACAACCCTGATGGGATAATCGAGATGCTATAATATTTGTAAGAAAGTAAGAGAGAGAACCGCTTGGAAGCACTTTGAAGAATATATATTCTTGAGCATGTCTAAGGCCCCTTGGAAGTGATTTGGAGTAAATATTTCTAAGTGCATTAGGTTGTTCACTACTTATTATTAGAGTGAAGGAGAGCAAGACAATTTTTGCAATTTCATTACAACCATTAGGTCTACTACTAAAAAAAGATGAAAAATTGAGGCCACGAGCTTTGTAACAAGTCTTCCCATAGTAAATGATAGGGACTATGTTTGTATTGTAGTGACTCGATAAAATAAGTATATACTCTTATTTACCATCTCTCCAACATTCAAAGCACGCCATCTAGTGGAATTAATTTTTAGAAAGGTGATTCGACTCCATAGGTTGCCTCAAAAAAAATTATGATAGAGAATAGATTTATTAGTTGCATTTGCTAGGGATTATTTTATTTGATAGATGCAAAAATTATCCTCGGGATAAATTATCTACCACAAGAAACTAGACAAAAAAAAAATCATGAGTAAGAGATTAGTAGAAATTTTGAGGGAAGATATTTCAAATAAAAAAAAAGTAGGGGTTAAATGGTTGTGTTTGGGATAAGATAGGGAATTATTTTGTATAAGGGAAATGCATGCCATTATTGTCACCAAAGTAAAATATTTGGTACATCCATGGTCCATCAAAAAATATTTGGTTTATAGGAGAATCATGCCTACAAAGGAAACTACTTAAGAAGAAATGCCTCAATCATTTGAATTTGCATTGCTTGAGGGAAATAAATATTTGGGAAGGGTGGACTTGTAATGTTCCTTTTTCAACTATTCATGTTTTTAGAACAAAGGCCTATTTCCCATTTCCCATGTCTTCCTCGATCAAATAGTAACTATGTGCCCTCCCTATTTATCCCCCATGAGCCTTCCTAAGTTCCCAAAAGTTTCTACGTGTGGGAGCATATGTATTCAAACTTTTGAGTGCAAGAGAATTGTTGGGGTTTCAAATTTTACCCTCTTGACATGCCTTTTCTCCCAGCTTTGACATTTCCTTTATTTCTATCAAAATATTAGACTTCTTTGTCCAGGTATATTACTCATGCATTCCCCACTCCTTTCCCTTGCTTTGTTAGAATTTAAAACTTTATCTTTCCATCATGCCTCATGTTTGAACTTTTATCTCTTATTAGAAATAAGAGTCATCAAATATGTTTGACCTCTGAACTCTAAAATTCCCACCTTTTTGTTGGAATTCTTACCTAACCCCCTACACAACTAGGAGTACCATTAATGGGAAAATGGGATGCTAAAAATTCTTTAGGAGTTCTCCCACCAAAAAAAATACTATTCAAAATGAAGGAGGTGAATTTATGTGTTTTTGCAACTTGAAGAATGATAATAATCATATCTCATTAATGCGTTTTTTTAATTTGGTCATTGTTTCTAAGGTTTTCATGGGATCTCCATTTTCACACACAAATCAAAGGGTGGCATTAATGGTGATGATATTAAGGGTAAATGATCATGAATCTAAAGGATATCAAGAGTGGACAAATTGGTTCAAGAGGATTATGTATTATTCTCCAACCTAAAATCCTAACCGACATTATTCTCAATAGCAATGTTTGAGCAATCAATTCTGAGGATAAAAACCCTTCAGATCAATAGAAAAACCAAAACATGAAAACCCTTTGGTTTCACAAGGTATAGGATGAAACCCTTTTTTCTTGGTTGTATGAGTTCACCAAAGGTTGCACATGATCTTCAAGGTCATGAATCTTTAATTGTGTGGAGTTGCACAACATTCGTATTATCACATGAGTGAGTACTACATTGATAGATGGTAATAGTTGTAGCAATTTTTTGCATTATATTGTTTACTTGTTTAATGATTCCAATTGTATCAATATTTTGTAATCTATTATTTATTGCGGGGTCAAGTATAATAGTTTAATTCCATTGTATCTTATATCTTATATCATATTTTTGAGTGTGTTTCTTGTGTTATTTCTATTGTTATTAAAGCATTTTGTTGTGCATTTCAAACTTCAATAGTAATTAAAAAATATTAAGAGTTTATTTACCTTTTTCTAGTTTTATTGTAATATATTTCAAATTGTTAATATAAGGAAGGATCTGCCATTTATTTTACATCTTTGTGAACTCGATTTGTAATCTGGTTTGTTATAAGATTAGTTGTTGTAGCCATGTGTTAAAGGGGAAATTTTTGGGTTTGTGTTAGACACAGGTTAAAGTATTTAAATCCAAACAATATTCTCATAAGGGTTTTAAAAATAAATATTTATATTAATATTTTTAATGAGGTATTACAAATATTTCAATATCAAATACATTAGCATTTGTGAAGAATAGACAAAGTGACAAATCAGAAAAACATTCTTATCTTGTGATACAAGTCACAAAGATAAGAAGTTGATAAAATAAAATAAAATTATAATAAAACCTACTTGATTAAATTATGACAATATGTAAATATAATTTTACCCAAAAATAACTCTTAAGACCCTAGTTAATTAAAATATTGTGGATGGTTGGGGTGGTCAACCTAGCTTGATTGGATAAAGCATCTTGTTGCAAGTAAGAGGTCACAGGGTCTAGTCTCCCCACCATCCCTATGGTACCCGAGGGCATGTCACGCCAACGTCATTGGTCACGTGAAAAAAGTTTACCAATTGCATTGTCATTTATAGGGGGGTGGCTACCTGATTCTAATTCCTACAATCTAAAATATATATATGGTTTATCTAGTTATTCTTTGGATTTTTTGTTTTTGTTAACATATTGTATTTAAAAAATAGAGTAGAGTTGATTTTCACTTTGCTAGCACTATAGCAAACATATTATTAAAGGTTATTTATAGTGATGTTTTTTATCCTATGAATGTTGTTTCAATTGACCATTATTGTTATTATGTTTCATTTATCAATGACTAATCGTGTTATTCCTGAATATTTTTTTAGGCATAAGTTTGAAGCTTTAACAAGTTCAAATATGTTAATCCTTAAAAATTGAATGGATGGAAAATAAAAGTATTTAAGTTTTAACAATGAAGGGGGATTATTTTAGAGATAATTTAAATTCTAGAGGCATCCAAGTATTTTGAGACAATAAAATAAATTTGTATATGCCACCAAAAATAGTACCATAAAGAAAATGAACAAGAATTAGTAGACAAAGCCAAAATCATGTTGGAGTAATGCTCAATTGCATTAGTTTTTGGGCTGAGGCTATTGGTTAATTTTTATGATTCCAACTAAATCTAGAAACTATCTAAAGAAGTAACCATCTCTTATGTTCAAATGCTTCAGGGCATTGGCCAACGAACATGAAAATAATTTAATAATTTTCTCCTCTACACTTTAGGCTCTACTAGACCTAGGAGGGTAGTTGTTTACAATATCTTATGAAATTATACAAAATTCATATCTGGACATTTCTTTAAAATAGATATGCTCTCTTAAGGTGATCAAGAATTACAAATAACAAACTTGAATGGCTATATTCTTAGAAATTTTTGCTATTGGTACAGAGAACATAGAAATAACATTATGAAATAAATTAAAATAGTAAGGGAAACATGATTTTGAAATTTAATAAACCATGGATATGCAACTAGAACTTACATTCAAACAGGTGCTTGAACCTAGGCAATGGAGTCAAATAAAACAAAATTAGATCCCGAATAACACATTTTAACGTAATTCTATGAAAGCTTATATATCAACGCCTTACAATGATACCTTTCTGAACTTATAATCAACTCTTCTTAACAATCCATGTATACATTCAAAACCCTCAAGATTTATTATACATCAATTTAATCTATTTCTTGAATAGAAGCTATAGAAGAAACATTCATTTGTAGAAAATTTGCAAAGATGAATAGAAATGATCCTTGATCAATTTGTAATCATAATTAAAATGAAGTATACAATTCAAGATACAATTGATTTTGAAATTATCATAATATTCTCATGTATTCAAAACTAGTACTATTATACAAAATTTACAATTGCATTTACAATTCTTCCCTAGAAAACCTAGGTTGGACTGATACACACTCAGAATATAGATTCTCTGCTTAAAAAAATCTAAGATCCTTTTCAAATGGCCCTAAATTCCCTTTTATAAAAAACAAGGGAGCAACAACCTTTAGGCCATGGACAGATGTCACATTTTCATTTGACAATCTTACCCTAGGATCAAACAGAAAGATTACAACCAACTAGCAAGGGACAAAAAGATGCATCGCTAGAGGACAAAACAATTAGAAATTGCATGAAAAGATACTTTATAATACCCATGATGAAACAAAAAGGGAAGACTCATGCACTTGATTAGTCATACTTTTCCATCCAAGTAGCAAAAAGATCTTCCGATGGCCAAGGATGTGCCAAAATTGATCTGATGTGGAGCAAATGATTTGAATATTCATCCTCAGTCCACTTCTTTGTTTCTTTAACAAACTTTTCTAAGCCCATTTCCAATTTTATCAACTTATCTAAAGCAGCATTCATCTTGTCAATGATTAGAATACCATCTACAAAAATGGAGCTTAGGATGGGAGGCAAAATTCTATTAAACTCATCTCTCCATACTTTATATTCTTTTATTTTAATTTCCTCATTCATGATATTGGGCATGAGGCCATATCTAAGGTCATAATAGTTTTGCAGTAATTTGTGCATAGTTATCTATAAACTTTTTTGTATAATCATAGTATCATTAATATCTTCTAAGACATCAAAAATGATTTATAACTCTCTCGAAGCATATAGGGCAAAACTAGCCACTAACACCATTTTTTTAATCATATGTTTCCTGGGACTCCAAGTATCAATAAGACCTTGCAACCTATTTTTCAAGATAATGTGAGTGATATGGGTTGATTTGAATTCATTGTAACCATTTCATGCCTCTAGAAGACCCAAAATACATGACAACCTGTGCCCAAAAATGTTGTCAACCATTCTAGAAAGCTTTTCCTTCTAATCTTTCTTTATCTTTTCTTTTGTTTCCTTCCTATCATTTAGCTATCTTTTTGGTTGCTTGATTTCCAAATTTAGAGATATCTTTTCTTGATCCTTTTTTTCACTCACTCTTTTTCTTGATCGTACAACTTCAGATTTTGGTCATTAACCTTATTTAAATTTGCCTCTAGCTTTCTTACTCTAGCCTCTGTGAATAAAGTTGTATTCGCAATCAATGTGGAAGTTTGCAGGGCACTTGTGTCACTCATTTTCTTAACAATTAAATTTCTAGTCAATTCATTAGTATCTTCAATGACCTTTGGCTTGTTTGTCTCAGGAAATATTGACCAAAGGGTCAGGGTTTCATACCTTGGGTTGAACCCTGAGCCAAAATATAGGGCATTTACATGTTCTTCTAATGTCAACACTGGGTTATTTCCTTTTTTCCTTATGATTGTATCAAATGATATTGCAGATGATATATCCCAACTCGGTAGTATCAAGAAACCATCCTTCTTTATAAGCTTTCTTCCCATCTCAGGTGTCATACCTACCATTTTTTATTTACCTTATCCCAAAATTGAGTGATGATTTATTTCCTCCTATCCTTGGTGAGACTTTGATCATCCAAAGTCTAATGCAGTTCCTCACCTTTTCTCTTTAGGATGAAATCCCTAAACTCCCTTATGGTGATGAATATTTCATCCTTCATAAATTCAAAGCATGCAAGTGTTCTTACATCATCTACCACTTGATCACCTGTGTCAAAATTGATCAACATCCTATATGTGGATGATATCTCAACAACAACCATCCTAGGGGGTGTATCACCTAGAGCAAATTTGTGTCCTCTAAGGACTCATCAGGAGCAACTAGATAGCCAACCAAAGATCAAGTAGGAGGAGCCACTATTGCAAATGTGTAACACTCTCTAGCACTTGTTGCTCTACTACATGATGTAAAGAGGGACCAGGCTCATCCCTTTGTGGAATTCATAATTTGGCACATTTTCTAGTAGACTATTTGTATTATCCAACATTGTTATTATTCTCAAGATTGGATCTTGGATATTTGTGTAAGATCCTTTGTAGGAAGGAATTTCTCCCTCCCTTCTCTCTTTAGCCATTTGAATCTTGACCCATTACTCCTTGATTTGTATGGATTTATACATAGAGGTTCAATTCCTAATTATATCCAGAATAGGATCAAATTCATGAATGAATGTAGCAAGGTTGTATTGTGTCATGACATTGTGAATGAAATGTTCAAGATCATGCTTTCTGATTTTATCAAACTTCATTTTGTATGACAAAAATTTACTTACAATCAATTCCAACCCTTCCCTAGATGTCACCATGAAATTTGAAAAATGAGGGTGGAAGGAAGAATTGCATGTTTCATATAATTTCTTAAATGAATTTTATCAGCCTCATTTAGGTGCCATATTATTTCCAAATATGCAATCCTATATGGGACTTATTTGGGTAGAATGTGAGGATCCATTGGGGATCTGTAAAGCTTGATAACAGTAGAATCTAAATGGAGAACTAGTCTCCCCAATTGTGGTCAAACCCTAGTTTTGGTTGGAACCTTTAGGGCCTCAAGAATCTTCTTATTTCATCTGATAAACCCCAATCACTAGCATGTTCCAAATTTGTAAGGTCACCTCTAATAAGATATTTCTCAAAGATACAATAATTTGTGGATTCACAGTTATTGTCCCATACGTACATCTATTCCTACACTGGTAGCATATATAGTTTCTCATTGAAGGCTCTGATCTTCAACTGTGATGTCCAACTCTTTCTTCCAACATAGAGAATTATATGACACAATAAGGAATACCACTTGAAATGAACAATATTACAATCCTTTCTGAGAGAGCTCAAGGATTTGTGGAGTTAACCAACAATATATCCTACATAATCATAAGGTCTATTTACATCCCTACTATGTATGTCAACAACCAAAACCATCAAATTCATTGATAGTTGGGTTTTACAATCAATCCCCAATACCTGACACAAAGCAAAGTAAGTCTTATGGAAGTAGCCTTGAAAGATGTTATAATTGAAGGGCTCAAGGTCTCCATCAGTAAACCTTTGAATTTCTTTGTTTGCCCCCCTAGGTTTGAAACTAGGTAGCCACTTTACCCTATAACTATCTCTGAGCCATTGCTACTCCCTTTTCAATGCCACTAAATCAATGGGAAATTGAGCATTCAAATGCAAATTGAAAACTTCACAAATTAAATATTTTTCCAAAGTTTATAGGGTAACACCCTTGTTGCTAACAATACCCCTAGTGTTGGGATTGTATGCCCTAGCCACTACTCTAATTAGGTCAACATTGATAAACACATTAGGGCATACTAGCTTTCCCAACCCCATCCTCTAGATGTTTGAAATTGGTCTATCTACAAAGAGTTTTTGTAGCAGTAATTGAACAAGGTGTAGCCATGGATGGGAATAATGGCATCTCTACAATAATCATTCTTATCTAAATGTATGTCTACAAAATTTCATAACCTTGACCAACCCTAGGTCATTTTGCAGACCTTGGTAACTACACCATAATCTCTTCATCCAAACCCTCAAACCCTTCTTGACGTTCCAACCATGAGTTAATACAATTAGGTATCAGGGTTTTTAAACTAGGGTTTTTTTTAAAAATCATAAAAAATTCTTTTAGAATGCAACAATGTATTGCTTTCTAAACCCTAAATCACTTTTTTGGGTAGGAATATAAGCCTTTCTAAAATCAATTTGCAGAAAGAGGGCTTGAAATTACTTACTGCTTTGAAAAATTTCGTGAACCCCAGAAATAGTGTCGAAAACCCTAGCTCATCCAGAAATTTGCAACAAATTCGCTTTGCAACCTTTATGCTTTGAATGATTTGAGAGCAATTAAGCCAATTTACATGCAGAATTGGGTAGTTACAGATCAATTCTGCCATCAATGTTTGTGCATGCTCAAATGTGCGACCAATAATAGTCATTCTTATTTTTGAATGCGGGTCATTGATGCGTTGAAGATCGACGATGGTCACAGGGATTTGAAATCCCTTCTGCAAAAAGAAAACCTCATTTTCTTTAAATGGCTCTCAGACACATGCCATGAGTTTGGGAACTGGCGGAAACAGAAAGAAAATCTTAAAGGCTGTTAAAAACACTTGACAGTAAAGGGTGATTACGATATCCTAGGAGATGGAGTTGAGCTCGAAACAAAGGCCTTTAAGTGTCGGGTAACCCAGGTAGGCAGTCAATGCAAAATTATAACAAAAAGGGCAATGGTGTTGCCTAGGTTTAGGGTTTTCAATTTAAGAAAACCCTAGTGAATGCTCATAGAAACTCCTAAAAAAAAGCTTTTATTGGACACCATTAATCATAACACACCCAAGGAGTCATATTTTTTTTACAAGTACTACCAAAGGCTATAAGTATTGCTTTCTATTTGATCCATAAATCTTCATGTTCTATTCTAGTTGATAAGAAATCGTGTGAGTTGTGGACAAGTAAGAAACCCTTTGTTTCCAACATTAGAGTTTTTACTATGAGGCTTTTATTCATACGTCTAGAAAATGGTCTAAAATATAAAGCTAACAAATATATTTTCATTAATTGTGATGACAATGTTAAGGGTTGTGAGATTCAAAATCCTTTAGCCATCAAAATATTATATACTGGAGATGCGATTTTTAGGGAGCTTAAAATTATTTCAAATCAAGTTAGCTAAAATAAAAAGAAAAAAAGAATGTGTTATGAAACAAAATAGACAAATAGAAAGATGCATAAGTAGAATACATGTTACATAGAAGGATGTGGATGAGAAAAAAGTTTAAATTTAAAGATTTCAAAAGATAGCAAGAGCCTTTTACTACACCCTTGAGAATGTAAACAAAAGAAACATAAATCATTTGAAATGTATAACCCATATCTTTTTATTGTTTTGATTTTATCTTGTATTGATGATGAACCTAAATAAATGAAAGAAGCCATTTATTTGAAGGAGCATGAGTTTTGAATGAAGGTTATGCAGAATGAGATGATAGTATTGGAGAGATTTAAGACATTGGATTTAATTGAGTTGTTCAAGGGAAGAAAACTCATTGGTTGTAAGTGGTTGTTTAAAAAGAAACTTGGAGGAAATCAACAACTAGATAGGTACTAGGAAAGATTGATAGCTAAATGTCACTCCAAGTTAATGGAGTTGGTTTTTGTAAAACATCATGATGTTATAAAACTAAATTCTCTTAAATTCATATTTCTATTGTTGTTATGATTTAGAAGTAGAGAAAATGGATGTTAAAATTGTTGGTGTAAATAGTTATTTTATTAAACTAGTTATATTTTAGCCTACCTAGGAGAGTCCTATTCACATTGCTTAAGTCTCCACTTAGGGACTTTTAGACTTTTGTATCACTTCATATAATTGAGACATGTGTTCTAATCACTTGAGACATCTATTGCATGCATACTTGTCACTTTCTCACACACTTGTCAAGTGAGCTCACAAGTGTTGCATTATTGGAGGGTTAGTCACTTGTTTTGTCATACCTTCCTACCTCATCTACCTTGCCTACCTTGCCTATGTATGCAAGGCTTCCTCATTGTATTTACAGACTCTTCATATTGTATGATAGACATCATATTGTGTTTATTGTTTCACTTGTGGAAGGTTATCAATTCGAGCTTTCTGGTCTTGGCATTTTCCAATAAAAACTATATTTTTAATAGAGATCTTGAGGGAAAAAATATATGAAATAGTAGATAATAATTTTGTTGTAAAAGAGAAGAAAAACATAATTTTTAAGTCAAAATAGCCTATGAATGGTTTGAAGCAATCATTGCAAATGTGATATCAATAGTTTGATTTTTTGCATTGTAGCATGGGTTTGTTAAGAGTAATTGTGATCATAATATTTATTTCAAGTTGATTGATGATCAATTACTAATTATTGTCATATACGTTGACGACATGTTTTATTCAAAACAATAAGGGTGTGATTAGGAAATTCAAATTCTAACTTTCTAGTGCCTTTAACATGAAGGATTTATGGGGTACAAAGTATGTCTTGAATGTGGAATTGGCAAGGATTGAGTTGCCATAAAGCTTTAGCTTAGAATAAGTATGTTCAAAATATTTTGCAAGATTGTAAGGTAATGAGTTCCTTTACCTATCAATACTAAGCTATATTTAGATCCTCAAGTAAAGATTATAATATGGATGATATATAATGTTTCTTATGCTAGTGGCATAGGTAGCCTAATGTATGTTATGGCATGTACAAAAGAAAATATTTCCCAAAAAATAGGTTTCCTTCACAAATGTATGCTCTAACCTTCATAATGAGAATTGAAATTATGTGATTTGGATAGTAGGAAGCCTACAAGTGGATATGTGTTCTTTATTTGGAGGAGTTGTAGGTTGGATGAATAAGTGGCAACCCACAATTGTGTTGTCCACTATAGAAGCAAAGTGCATGGTTACAACACATGCCTATAAAGAGGTAATGTGGTTATAGAGCTTATATGTAGATATTGGGTTTGATTGTAGAAAAATCAAGATCAAATGTGGCAATCAAAGTGTTAATTATTTCACAAAGAACTTGAAATACCATGCTTATAAGAAACATAATGATGTTCAATATCAAAATGTTTATGAGATGATTGAAAGTAACAGTCATGATACAAAAGGTTGACACTTAGGTTAATGATGTAGATCCCTTAGTAAATGTGCACAAATTAATTTTGTTGACTGACTTATTTATTTTTAATTTACTATTAGTTTTTGCAATTTAAATTTCAAGTGATCAAATGCTAGAATTAGGTGTATCATTCATCTTGCAAATCCTAGGTCTCATATATTATATTATATAGACAAATAATGTATTATCTCTACAACATCATGGAGTGGGAAAATATGAGATGCCCATGTGAGGGTGAGAATATTTATTATTTATTATTTATTTTCCAAAATGCTTGGGATATTGTATAAGAAGGCATTGAATAGGGAGTTTACATTGAAAAAGTTAAAATTAAGAGCTATGGAACATCTTCTCAATTTAAATGTTATGATTATTGATTACCCTTGTGGAGCACCTAAAATTGAGAAAGTGATTAGTTTGACCATTATGATAAAATCTATGCCACACGAAAGAGGCTAAAAGGAATTACTCGTTATTCTAAATTGATTGACCATGAGTATGGAAACTTCAAATTTTTATTGGCATGTGTTTTTTACTCATGGTATTGGATACTAGATATTTGTGTGTTTCAAATTTTCTATATATTCAAGAGATGAGATAGAGGCTTTTAAAAAATATTTTACCAATTATTTATGATATAAAATTGCAATCAATTAAAAAGATAATGCAATTGTGTTTATGTACTCTCTTTTCAAATATTAATACAAGTTTGGGTCTTTTTAGTAAAAAAAATTCCAACAAAGATTTCTTCGTCTATATCTAATGTTCATATGCCTTGTAAATTTATGTTTTTTTTAATTGTTTAATTAATGCTACATGATTTATCACATTTTAATGAAACTAAAAAAATTAATTGTTAATACTCTTATTGTGTTGTTCACCTATATTCAACAACTTAGTGACACTAAAACTTAATAATAGATCCAAGGATAAAAATATTTTCCCTAACACAATGAATCCCTATGAAGGCATTTTAGTGGCATTCGGTCATGGTGACAAACTAGATGACCCCCAAACACCTCTACCTAATGGTTGTTTAATGGCCTTATAATGGATATTTACAAAGGTGTTATACCTTATGAGCACTTAAGACACTAGTTTGTGTTTGATGATATAGATTTTCTTGAACTATGATTAAAGTTTTATATTGATCTTTTATTATTCACTTCAATGATCCTTTCTTCATACTTGACTAGAAATTTAAATATTTGTGTTGATCCTTCAATTACTTTATCAATCTAGAGGATATTTTAATGCATCAATATTATCTTATGGCACAAAACCATCATACTCACACTTTTTGCGCAACTAATAGATACAATATTCAATTAAAAAAGGTAGCTAAGTATGAAATATATTATTATTATTTATCATTTTTTAATAAAAGGTAACAAGTAGGTTTATAAAGAACACAAAAACCTCTTACAATGAACTAAAAAGATAAAGCATTGAAGCCTAGAACCTAAATGCAAGACCACAACAATTATCAAATAGTTCTAAGGAGAAAAACTAAACATTGAAACTCCCAACACAATTAGGGGTCAAAGAAAAAAACAAGATAAATGTCATTCATGGCAACTTGAGACCAAAGCACTCCAAAGATATTTTCATATGACCACCAAGCATTACCACAAAATTGTTAGCACTAAATTCCTCATTGATAGCATTCCCTTTTTATTGCAAACTTGACTTGAGACTTATTTGGAGTTCATAGTAACCTGTCATCCATAAGCATCTTCCTTTTATCCTTCAAGATTGAAATGAATGGTGGAATAGTACCATCCAAGTCCATATTAACCAATTTCTACTCCCAAATAGTTGTCTTTGAATGTCTCCTAACAAAGTCAATCGAACACAAACCAAAGCACCATTATCACTAGGGATAAAACCATCCAAAGAATTGTCATCAATAGCAACACCTCACCAAGGGAAAATCATTTAAATTCTAAGTGTGGACACCTAAAATATTCCCCGAGTCTATTCATGATCACTAAACCTATCACCTAATCCCTAATTGACCAATTTTGTCACCTAAGCCTACATTCCATCACCTAGTCCTAATTAACCTAGGACATATCTCTTTCACCTAAAGTCCATAACTTAATTAAATAATATTATTATTTAATTAACCACCCTTTTCCATCTCATCACAATAAATAAATAATTAATAACATATTCCACCTATTAACTATCTCACCATGTGGCTAAAGTAATAAATAATATTATTATTTAATAAAGCCTATATTCCCTCACCACTTTCCACAAGTAATGGGGACCTAAAAACACTTTTCCTTTTCCTCCCATTATTCTCTGAACAATTCCAAGAATATTGGGAACCTATGAATGCTTGTCCTTATGGTCCCCTTGTTCTCTCAACACATCCCAAAGTTATAGCCTTCTTAGGTGCACATGTTCCTAATTTCTCTCATCCTCACAACCACTTACTAAACTTAGTAAATTCATCCTAACCATGCACATTCTAACTACCTTCATTCTCTCCTAGATCCTAGGGAATTCTTCTCAACCATTCTCCACCCTTGATCTCATAATCAAATCTTATACATCCATTCCTCATTCTCAAATTCTATAAATCCAGGCATCCGCTCACCAAATCATAATCAATTATCACTTGTACTAAGTACATGTCAAATTGGCGATCATTCAAGCAAGGAGCATCCACTTTCCACTTTATCAAGGAGCAAATCAAAGCACAATGGAGACTATGGTAACATATTATGTTGATTTTTGATGTTATGCTCTATTGAATCTCTCTTTTGTGAGCTCTATATGAGGTTTGCGATGGTTTAAAATAGGAGTCTTTTGCATTATATTTTTTTCCACTTTATCTCTAAATTAGTACTTACATTATGGTGACTTTGTTGGGGATTAGCCCCATATTCCACTCTATTTTTCATTTTCATGCATTTATTGATGATTTGCACTAATGGGTTTTGCGAGTTTAGAGATCAAGTTTTTGCAGCTATGTTGGAGACAAAAATTGACAGCACCATCATGATCAAAGTGCTTGGGAGACAAAATTTGATATAAAATACTTGATATTTTATCGACAAAATATTTCTAAGGTTTTTGCAGGTCTGTAGTTGGTACCGACATGAAATCTGAGGTAAAAATCACTTTTAAATTCTCAAATACAACATTTATTTAGGCAAAACTATTTTTAAATTGTTAAAATTATGTTTATTTAGGTGAAACCACCTTTTAAAAGCCCAAAACCACTAGTTTTAAAAGTAAAACCACCATTTAAAAACTCAAAACCATGAATTTTATGAGTTTTTATTTTTTTAAACCGCTAGGAAATCGTTAAAACCACGATCTTTAAGGTGAAACCACCAATTTATAGCGAAAACCACACATGTACAGTTATAACCGCCTTAATAATTGGTCAAAACCACGGGTTTGTGGTTGTAAGCCACCCTCAAAAGGGCGAAAACTATGAATATTATTGCAAAACCCTTCGCTTTATTTGGAAATTCAAGTCAAATTTAACTATGATATATAGCCCCTTCAAATTTGCCTGAATCCTTGGGAATTCCGCTTAGGTCATCTACAGGCCCATAGTTGCAAGTTGTCTTTTTTTCCAACCTTTTAGCTCTTGGTCATATTATCGACTAGGAGCTTTACTATTCTATTGTCATGGGGTCATGTGGCTCCTCAGCCTGTGGTCACATTAAGGACTAGGGGCTAAGGCTTCAGACAAGCCCATGATCACATGCCCTCCTAAGCTCTCAGTCCCATGCAGCTCGCAAGAGCTTAAAACCCCCTCACCCCTCGTGACCTTGCCATCCAACACTTGGTTGATGGTCATCTAGGTGACCAAGAGTTGGCCGACCAAGGGCTTAAGCCCTTTGAACACCATTGAAACTTCATAAAAAGCACCCTTCAGTCAATTGCTCATAACTTTTTTATTTTTCATCGGATTTTCAAACTTTTATAGGGTTGGAAATTTACACCACAAACATTGTGGTGTGGATGATTTTTCAAAATTTTGTTCCAAAATTCACATATAAGCATTCAAAGTCTAGTTTTCATTTTCAAACTTCAATTGGACATGACTTCACATTTTTTATCCTTTTTTAGTGTTTTTTAAAACTCATCAAAGAAATCTAAAGAATTTGTTTTTCCAATTTATTTTACTGTAGGACTTACTATTTTTTCTATTTTTGACTGACTTTTGTATGCATGTCTTTTCGTGATTTCAAGACAACAATCTTGCACAAACTACTAACTCGAGTGGTTTTGTAGGACATTTTATTGGAGACATTGTTTATAAACACTTATTTTTTGTGTGCTTTTTCTACTTTTTATTTTCTCACACTTGAAATTGGCTTAAAATTTACTCACATTTTGATTTGGGATAACAATTTGCAAGTGTCTTTTAAACCCCAAGCACACTTATGTATGCTCTTCTCTCACACCTTAGGGTGATCTTGAGGATCACAAATAAGTGTTGTCTTGTTTTATTTTTAGGGTGCCTACTTGGGGATTTCATCAACCCAATGGACGACCTCAACTCCATTGTTACGGCAGAATATAAATAGCGGGGGGTGAATCAAAAACACGCCTCTTGGAAGGTATTTTTTGTCACTCAAACTAAGCCCCCAAGAACTTTATACCTTGGAGAAGTGAAGGAGAAGGGTGGGTTACCCTCTTCTCCCAATTGTTTGACTTTCTTGCACTTTCAAATTCATAGATTAGGCCTCACGTACCCTTCTAGTATTTAGAAGATACCCCTAGATAAGCCTTGTATAGCCTGGTTTAAGACCTTTCAGTCATTGCTTAATTGTAGTGCATGGTACAGTATCATGCCTAAAGATACTCACCATGTACCTTCTTTTGTTGAGATAACATGTATTCCTTGATTGGACCTTGTCCTTTCAAGATAAGGTGTGTAGAGGTAGTACATGACCTTTGCATACCCTAGTTATCCACTTGAAGGTATTTTATTGTGTGGTCCCACATTAAGTTAACACACCCTTTTATTGAATAAGTATAAGATTTTTATTGTGTCTTCTTGTTTGAGTGTTGTATATACCAAAGTTCTTGTTTATAAAACCTTTACTACCAAGTTGAGTCAAGTCAATTTTGAAATCTTTTTGTTTGTTTGAAAAAAAAATCCAAATTGGCATCCTTTTGAAATATAAAACATTGAAGCCAAACTTAGGATAACCATTTACTTCCACATCAATCAAATTATCCAATCATCACACCAATACTTTTTCACTCATTGTCCACTTGATCATAACCTTAGTCATCCTTGAAGTCACATCCAATGTATTTAAGAACATTAGGATATCCTTAGTATCATTCCATCGTTTATCCATCATCCTTATAATCCACATTTGATCATCAAAATCAAATCCTTGGTCATAGTTGACAGTTAACACCTTTGGATCCTTTAATCAAAATCATCATTTTAGTCCAACCTTTGGGTCCTTTAATCATCCTAAGACCCATTTATTAATCCTTGGAAACTCTACACCAATTTGTAGAATTCTAAAATCAAATCATAATTGAATCATTTTAAGATCCAAGTGTGTAGCTTAAATTATAATCCAAGTTTAGTAAGTCAAATCCACACAGTCTACCTAATCATCTATTTCCATACTTGGGGTCATCCTAATCATCCAAGTTATCCATCCACGTATTCCATCCAAATCATCTATCAAGTCCACCTAGGGTTATCCTTTTGTAAGTCAAAGAATCCAATATCCAAATCATACTGATTTTGAAAATCCAAGAACCTAACTAAATAATGGATCGATATCCCACACCAACAAAGTCCAAACTCATAATCAAAGCAAGCCCAAAGATCATAATCAAACCAAGTAAAAAGATCTTGATCAAGGGAAAATCCAACACCAGGAGCCCTTTAGATGAAATCCCTTTCCCACATCAAGCCACTTGCAATAATGGAATTTTCCATCAATCAAAATATGATCCTTATAATGATGAGGATGATCTTATCTACCAACCTGAATATGATACTTATCATGATGAGGATGGTCTTGTCTATCAACCTGAGTATGATCCTTATAATGATGAGGATGATCTTATCTACCAACCTGAATATGATCCTTATGATGATGAGGATGATACTATCAATCAACCTGAATATGACCCTTATGACGATGATGATAGTATTGACCAAGGCACCATTGATGACATCCTTATGAACCATCTTGTCATAGATTCCATACACCCCACCATCAATTCCCATATCCCCCAAAACCAAGACCTCCCAAGCACTAGCCACCTCATGAACCAACATCACACATCCATTGCTCATCCCTATCCCACCTTTAGCAAGGAAAACATCCTAGAACAATGTCCACCATCACCCCAATCCATGTGATTTGAATGCTCTTCACCCAAATCATTTAAATCTACTGGATCATCTACATCTTCTAAATCATTTGCATCGGCCTCCTCCAAATAAGTATCACCCAAGTCCTTTAACTCATCCCAATCTACTAAAGATGTCCAAGAACTACTCACATGGGAAAACAACAAAACAACCAATCCAATAAATTCATGTTCACAACACCTATCCATGAGTCTCCTACCACCATGCCTATCCTAGATCAAATACTATCAAACACTACCATAGATCCATAAGCCTACCCACAAAATCAACCTAAACATTTCATGAAGTTCATAAAACCCAAAAGGTCCAAAATACATAAGCGTCATAAGATCCAAAAATATCCTACTAGTCTAAGCATACTTTTAAATGTGAAATTAGGAACATCTATCAAAGGCCTAATCAATATAGGGAAAATTAATGCAAAGCAAAGTGTATCCATGTTGAACTAAGACTATATCAAGAGCTCGCTCTAAAGCATGTCACAACTTGCGCCCAATCAAATCAAGATCAAGTTACTAAGAAAGTCCATATAAATGATCCTAATATTCATGTTAATCTAATATTTGACCAAGACCCAATAGATGATTATGAAGCCCATGACAATCCCTTCTTTTATCAAGATCTTATCTATGATAATGGCATCGAAAACCCGATCTTCGATCATGATCCTACCTTTGATTTAGAAATCCAAGATGATCCTTTACTCCACTTTTATCCCATCTATGATCATGAAATCAAAGATGAGCCCATTCATACTTTTGAAACGTCCATTTCCCAAGATGGAACACTTGCCTCCCTTAGACACATAGATAGTCAAACAATGATATGGATCCCATCATGCATGAGGATTCACAAGACAAAGTTAGTCACATTGAGTATATCATTGATCAAGATAACATGATGGAAAACAAGGAGAAATTACAATCATCCTACAAGTTGAATCCCAAATTCAAATCCAATTTTACCACCCAATCCCAACATCCCCCATTCCAATTGAAACCCAATATCCCTAAATCCAAAATCCATCAATCTGCATATTCACCTCCAAAATCCTACTTGTCAAATCTACAATCCAAATCCCAACCTCACCTCCACCATCTAAATCCACACAGCTTCACCCTAAATCTAAACAAAAACCTAGAATCCACCGCATCCTTGTAGCCATGCTTTACCACTAGAGTTATGATGGCAATCTATCGAGATGTTTATATTAGCACAAGGCCAACGCAATTATCAAGGAGTATCATCATAATTGTGCATTGTATACTAGTGCAAAAATCTTATCGAAGCAACTCTGTAAGGCAGGATACTATTAGCATGTCAGAAGTATCTGAATCAACTACATCATCCATCCAAGAAAATGGTACCTAAATTCCAAAAAATACAAAAAAATATAAAATCCAAAAAAAAAAAAGAAAATCAACAAAATTCCAAAAAAATAATAGAAAAAAGAAAAAAATCAAAAAATAGTAAAGAGAAATAAATCCGTCCAATGGTGAACCACTTCTTGTGGCACCTTGGTCAAGTACCATGATGAAAACCCATTCCTAGGCATCATGTGTAAATCAGCTAACTATGTGAACCTTGAAATTGGGGGCAAGTTGTCTCACCCATTCCACCAAACCTGTCCATCCTATCATGTCATTCCATCATACGCATCCACCATTTACATTTAACCATACATCATCCATAATTCCTATCCACCTTGGTCTTTATATGATTGGGGGCACACGATGCATACTTTGGCAAAATCTTGACATAGCCATCCTTTGGCCACACACCATCTACCATCACAAAATTGCCTACATAGTACTACCTAATCCCTATCTTAGGTCAAGAAATGTTAGTCCTATGCGATGCATTACTTGAAACATCTCCCCCTACATCCTTCTATCAATCCATATCCTCTCCATCCCATCCATTTCATCAACCATTCCATCCACACCAACATGTCCTTGTCTCTAGGCTTGGCTTATCCCTTGCCACTAGTTCCACAATAAAAATAACAAACAAAAGAAAACCTTATCCTAACATATCCAAATCTATAAGCATGATCCCAAAAACACTTTATCCATGTTGAATCCCTCAAATCCAAGCATACCCCATCCAAAATCTTGCATCCATTCAAACACGTCTAGAATATTTTGCTCCTTATCTCGCTACAAATTGTCTAATCCAAAATCAATCATCATCGAGATGTTTTTCCCAATCCTTGCATTATTTTTGGGATTTGTCCTCACATCAACAATGTTATCATTATCAACCAATCAATCAATCAGTTTTTAGCTTGAACAAGGGAAAAATCTAGTGTAATCCTCTTCATTAATTCTTGCATCCTCACTAATCAATCCATCCAATCCCATCTTCCCATACACCCTTGGCTTCAACATGTCATTGGATACCAATTTTGCATTTTGCATTTTCTTGATTGCTTGCTTTTATGGGTTTGTGTTTGTTTGTTGCTTCTAGTCTTTGTGCTCCACCAATCACATTGTCATGATCACCTTCATCATTCATATGATGGCATGCTTACGATGTGTATGTTGGATCACTATTCTATTTGCAACTTCTTTGTTAGTTGTCAATCCATATGTACATGGCATATCATCATCAAGGTCTCTTATATCATGATGCAAAATGCTAAGTGCTACAGCGAAATAAAGGTTGCTCCTTGCACGTGAAGTTACTATGACAGCATGTATTCCTCATCCATTACATCATTTATCTCATACATTTATCCATAATTCCAATCATGTGTCATTTTGTTGCATTACATCCTTGTGAGATGTCATTATCCAACATGTACATCCATTTCAATCCAAACCAATCATCCTTGCAGCAATAATCCAAATGCATCATCCTTGATCAATCATTTAGTCCTATATTCATGGCATGTACATAATTCCAACATGATCTCTCTCAAGCCACCTTTATGACACGTCTTGTCTTTTCAAGATACCTATTGGTTTCCATTTTACACAACAATTCTCTAGAGGGGGCATCACTTCCATCATCATCCCTAAGCAACTAGGGCAACTTGCCACTGGAACTTCATCCCATCCCATCCCATCCTACTTTTTAATCTTCTTTGACACAACACCACTTAGTTGCATTGTATCAAAGAGGGGAAAAATGTAGATGCCTAAAATATTCCCTAGGTTTATTCAACGTCACTAAACCTATCACCTAATCCCTAATTGACCAATTTCATCACCTAGGCCTACGTCCCATCACCTACTCCTAATTAACCTAAGACATATCTCTTTCACCTAAAGTCCATAACATATTATTTAATTAACCACCAATTTTCATCTCATCACAATAAATAAATAATTAATAACATATTCCACCTATTAACCACCAATTTTGGAGGAAGTGGGTGAAGCCCTTGGTGATTTTTTGTTGGTGGATGATGAATCCTCTGACATTTTTCACTCCACCTTTGCTCGCATATTGGTTGAAATGGATGTTTCAAAAGGGTTGCCTGCTGAAATTTTACTTAAATCTTCTAAGGGTTCTTGGGTCCAATCTTTGGACTATGAAGGGATTCCCTTCTGTTGCAGAAGGTGTTTTAAAACAAGTCATGCTACTGCACAATGCGGATTTGAGAAAAAAGTAATGACGGCTATATGGTGGAAAGGTGCCTCTCTACAGCATTATACGGTTGAGAAGAAATCTAAACAACATAGGAGTTTTTCTGAGGTGGTTGCGTCGGAATCACAGGGTCTTGGGGAATCCCCTCCGGATGTCTCAAATGGTGGAGTTGTTGTTGCTCAACAAGATTATCATGTTGAAACCCTAAAGAACGAGAGAATGGGTCTCAAGCTGCCTTTTCTAGTGATAGCATTTCGGCTATCATTTTTGGTGGCTCTTCTAATAAGTCTATGCCTGCACAAAGGAATAATGATGAAATCTCCAAGACAGTGGTTGCAAGCATTCATCTTCAGGAAAATAGTGTGCTAGCTTGGCATGATAAGGCAGCGCAAGTGGAAGAAGGTTGGATTACTGTAAAGGGTAAGAAAGCAAAATTCTCTAGGCCTTCTTTTGACATGACTCTCTGCTCCCACAAGAGTAGTTCTAAATGTAAATCTTGATTGGTCTTGTTTGGGGGCTGGTTTTTGGCTGGCTGCAGGCTGTCCTTTTTGCAGCTTTGTTTTGGTTGTAAAGGGTTTTGGGTCCCTTCAAAACTTGTTTTTACTTAATCAAAAACCATTCACCCATGTGGCTAAAATAATTAAATAATATTATTATTTAATAAAGCCTATATTCCCTCACAACTTTCCAAGAATAATGGAGACCTAAAAATACTTGTCCTTGTCCTCCCATTATTCTCTCAACACATTTTAAGAATATTGGGCACCTAGAAACACTTTTCCTTATGGTCCTCCCCTCCCTCACCACTTTCCAAGAATAATGGAGACCTAAAAATACTTGTCCTTGTCCTCCCATTATTCTCTCAACACATTTTAAGAATATTGGGCACCTAGAAACACTTTTCCTTATGGTCCTCCCCTCCCTCACCACTTTCCAAGAATAATGGAGACCTAAAAATACTTGTCCTTGTCCTCCCATTATTCTCTCAACACATTTTAAGAATATTGGGCACCTAGAAACACTTTTCCTTATGGTCCTCCCCTTATTCTCTCAACACATCTCAAAGTTATAGCCTTCTTAGGTGCACATCCCTAATTTATTTCATCCTCTCAACTTACTAAACTTAATAAATTCATCCTAACCATGCACATTCTAAGTACCTTCATCTCCATCCTTCATCCTATTAATTTTTAGAATGCTACGTTACAACTGCAAATGTTACACAAAAATATTATTGCTTCTATATTTTCTTTCGTTCAATACATTTACATATATATAGGATTTGCATATCCTATATTATATGAAACTTTCTATAACAACTCCCTTACATAGATAATCACGTGACTAACAAATAAACAAACTCCTAAATATATGAATTATTAAAAAATCTCATAATACAAACAAACACTCACTATAATATAATATTAAGTTGTTTCTCAACAACTTAATATTAACGTACATAACTCTATTTTATTAAACACCCATGTGAACACTAATTCCTAACACCCCCCTTAATGTGAACATGGGGAGAAAGAACATCACACAAGTTGGAAATAGAATCGTATCCCTATGCATACTTTAGGTTTGCATACTGCTATTTGGATCTTGTTGTACATGATCACCTACATACGAGAATTTATCCTGCTTTCACTTTCAGTGAACTCATCACTGGCCAACCACACTTCCAAGAAGTCCAACAATCAAAGGATCTTTACAGCGAACTGCTCTCCTATACAACTATTTACAATATCGATGATGTCCATATTCACTCCCTTTCAAACTTTAGTACTTTCAACTGCAGTAAGCCCAACTCTTGTGGCTCGTGGTCTTGATTTAAACGAAAGGCACCTCTCATCATCCTTTCAAGGTTTTCACACAAGTTCACCTCACATGGTTTTCTAGATTACCACTAACTATTTCAAGATCCATGAATCGCATTACAATAGTGTTTTTTTTCAATGCAATATTTTACATTAAGAGGTTACATAAGGAAATAACTCACAAAAAAATAAAAATGAAAGGAAATGCCACTAATACAAAAGGCAACCTCATCGTTAGTGGCTAACGAAAGGCACTATTGTCCTCCAACCTCTTGTGCCTCCATCCTCCAATAGATTTGCTACTTAGCAAACTCAACTTTGAAGCTCAATTTCAAAATGCCCCCCACCAGATGGATGTCACATACAGGCGATAGTGTATCCATTTACAATTGAAGCATTTGTATTTAACAAAAAATTTGACACCTTTGAATAATACTTTTAATATATTGACACCATTAAATGAATAATTGATTCTATAAAACCAATAAATAATACTACTTATTCCTTGTTTTGATTCTTTATGTTTTTGCAAATGTGAAGGAAGTTGTTGCAGATCTACACCACTGCAATAATCCTGTATAATTTGTGCATCCAAAAGAGTCGAAGTTCTTCCTGCGCATAACCCGCTACATGCATTTACAAATATAACTCTAAAAAGTTTGTGATTAATTTCAAGGCCAAATTGCCCTTCCTCTAAGCAAATCAATGGATGAAGATGCAAGCACGTGGCGACTAGATTTGCAACAATAAAGTGTTAAGCAGCGGCCACAATATTAAAGCACAAGAAAGCAAACATGTGTAAATCACAATCTAGTGGGAGAAGTTGGAATCCCTGAATGAGAGCTGATTAAGCACACAAATAATATTATATTTTCTCTAAAATCTCACCTGCTAAAATTCCTCACTTTTTCTCATGCCCAACAAATATCAATCAAATTTCTACCTCAAACAACTCACTAAATGTTACAAATATCTTCAAATAATTTCAAGGTTTTGTTCCCCTCTTCACCAACTTTCTAAAACACTTATGAACTTTTAAATTTCATTGAGAAATGAATGAGATATGACCATTATACTAAGACTGATATAAAAAAAAACATGATTTTAAAAGCAAAAACATATACCAATGCTCTTACCAACTCGCCTATGCATCAATTTGGCTCAAATAATATCCTTCATTATTCCATTGGCATTCAATCTTCGTTGAGGGAAGCTCCATGGATTTTCGCAAGCACAAAGATCATTATTGCTTTGATACCATATTAATTTTTAGAATCCTACATTACAACTACAAATGTTTCACAAAAATATTATTGCTTCTATATTTTCTTTTGTTCAATACATTTGCATATATATAGGATTTGCATATCCTATATTATAGGAAACTTCCTATAACAACTCTCTTACATAGATAATTACGTGACTAACAAATAAACAAACTCCTAAATATATGAATTGTTAAAACAACTCATAATACAAACAAACACTCACTATAATATAATATTAAGTTGTTTCTCAACAACGTAATATTAACATACATAACTCTATTTTATTAAACACCCATGTGAACACTAATTCCTAACACATCCTCTCCTAGATCCTAGGGAATTTCTCTCAACCATTCTCCACCCTTGATCTCATAATCAAATCTTAGCCATCCATTCCTCATTCTCAAATAAATCCAAGCATCTTCTCACCAAATCATAATCAATTATCACTCATACTAAATACATGCTATCAAACTGGTGATCATTCAAGCAAGGAGTATCCACATTCCAATTCATTAAGGAGCATATCAAACCACAATGGAGACTATGGTTACATCTTATGTTGATTGTTGATGTTATATCTTATTGAATTTCTCTTTTGTGAGCTCCATCAAAGGTTTGTGATGGTTTAGAATAGGAACCTTTTGCATTGCATTTGTTTCCACTTGCATTTCTAAATTAGTACCTACACTAAGATATCAAGATCCATATTTTATTTTCCTCCAAGAGTATGTTTTCCTCCTGAGTTCAAGCAACCTACAACAAAGCAATCTACCTTGTAAAAGACTTAGCTCATAATTGAGAACTCTTCATAGACTATCTCTAGCTTTCATTCCCCAAATTTATTAGACAGATATAAGAGGAAAGCATTGAATCCACCTTAGCATTTACAGCATTGAATCCACCTTAGCATTTACACAAAATCCTGGCAAACAGCAAGCATATCTTGAATTCAGTCATCACATCGATGACAATGCACTAACTAATACAACCAACAATACCCTCCAAGACTTCGTCACAATATTATAGTGACAAGCATGGAACTTCACCCATGCAAGAGCTATACCGATACATTCCTTCTCAAAATCAAAACCTGATTCCCATTTTTCATAAGAGCCTTGACTCACCTATAAACCAAGGACCCTCCAAAAGGATCTAAACACCATCTTCATAGAATGAGAAAAATATCAAGATGATGTAGGTAATCAATTACTCGTACTTTAAAAGTAATTATTATTACAATTTAAGAATAAATTACATATCCTTATTATGCTTTATAAACTTATAATTTTTAAAAGATTTAAAAGCATGGATAGACTAAAATCTTAAAAATAATATTCTTAAGCTTAAGTAGTTGCATCCTAATTACAAGAAGTAAACATTGTAAAACAAAACTCATAAACTATAGCTATTAACAAACATGAAGGAATAATTATATCTACTAAAATTAACAAGTTATCCTATTTATAAATAATCAATTACCAATCTTTAATATAAAGTATATGATTTACACTATCAATTGTGAGACAACAATAAATTTTACATGGACCAACCTAACACTAAATCTTTTACCGCCTAAACTCTACTCTTGGCCCTTAAACTTTGATCGTTCGAGTTAAAATAATGCAATACCTTATTGTTTTGATTTTTTTCGGTTCACACTAATGATTGTATCACCTTCAACAAAATTATGTGGTTTTGCCAAGTCAAACAACATAAACGAAGCATAAATTTTCCTTATTTTCTTTACTATGACAAAATCTGGGTTTGTTGATGATGCACAGCTTCTATATATACACATGGGACAGCTTGAGACAAACAAAAACTAATTCAGAAAGACAGCTGTTAAGAGGCATACTGATCAACAACTCTACCAAAGTTCTTGAAATTACTACCATGAATACTCAACCGAATAGCTATCAGTGTTGAATCCAACTGTAGATTTCTTGGCAATACATGAATGCAAATTGAAGATATTGAATATGGAAGTAATGATCTCCAACAAAAAGGAACAGTTTCTATAGCATTGTAGACATTAAAGCTCTTGGCTGAACATAAACAGTACTGCAAATATTAACAATAACCTGTCACAGTAGATCCCTAATATGACCCAATTTAACAACGAAAGTTGTTCAAGGACATCTCCATTATCTTCATAATATCAATTTCTCATCTGACATTTTGCCCAAATCAACAGCAGAAGTAGATCAAGGCATCTCCCTTTCTCCTTGTGATATCAATTTCTCATCTAGCATGTGTCATTGATTTACACAATCAGTACCATGGGCAGCACTTTGAAAATAAAGCATTCAATTAAGAACTAACCCTCCTAAAACTGCAATACTCTTAGGTAGCAGAGTGATTCACTCTTGATATGCATGTCTTTTCAGCCCAATTCTCACCAAAGAAACTTGCAGACTTTTCAAGCGCAATCCTAGACACTAGTATTAAATATTTAATACCTACAACCAACAAACACCATACGTAACATACAGGCCAAAACATGAACAATAATAAAGGGAAGCACAAAGCTCCCAACCTTAGATGGAGCCACAAGTTCTTGAGCCTTACAATTCAGTCTTTCCAGAAGACATTTGAAAATAAAATACTGCCTTGAAGTCCACTGCCCGAAGAAAGAAGGCTCAAGATTCTTAAAGATTGACAACATACTCCCAATGGAAATCAGGCATTAATCATGTTAAAAGTAAATCTTGAGAGCTGCTGTGGAATAGTTGAGATAACCGGACCATATCTCTGAAATCAAGTTCTGTAGTATTAGATGCATGAATTTTAAGGATGAATAACAAAAGGCATTAAAGGGAAATTTTTCAATTAACCAGAGTAGTTTTAACTCAGAATGGCATGCGCATTGACAATCTTATAGTTCTAGTGTAAAACAAAACCTCAAGTAGCACTAATTGATATAAAGCACCGTACCTGGACATTGTCATAGAGCTCAAACAATGGAACAGCAAGAAGCTTCAAGTTTTTGGGAACTGCAAAATATTCCCTTTCAGATAAATGAACTAGGAAGAGTTTCTTGCATTCCTGCAGGAAGGCATTCCAACAAACTCAGCATGAAACCGTAAAATGTGCAAAAATTGAAATAGTTAATAACATAATTTGAAACCATTCCTCACCTTTGGTTTTGTTATATGTGGCGGACAATAAGGATACATCAATGTCTCAAAATTAGGTCTCCACCATACAGCAACACACTCTCCAATCTATACTGACAAAATATATAATCAGCTTGATCTTGGCAGAATAATGATAGACTAGTGAAACAAAAGGACTGAATTCCAACCATGATCTTAATCTGGAAAAGCACAAATGACCCAAAGAAATCATCCCATTACCAAAGCATAAACTTCTCATATTTATAATTTAATACTTGCATGCTTTTGCTTCATCATAAACTGTTATGCCTCTGATCACATCTATCATTTTCTTCTCTAAAAAAAGCTTAACTGTATCTTCCCTCATATTATACTTAATGTATTTACTATTTTCTCATAGGATAAAGCTAAAAATCTCATGTTGTTCCATCTAAAACTAATCATTTTCTGTGTCGGAATCACCACCATTTTCTCATAGGATAAAGCTAAAAATCTCACGTTGTTCCACCTAAAACTAGTCATTTCCTGTGTCAGAATCTCTAGCTGAAATTTCTATTAATGAATTTATCTATTCTAGCTAGATAACAAACACAAAAATGAGCCTAATGCCTTTCATCTTTAATATTTTTAGCTTTTATCCTAAAGAATGTGAACCCATACTTCATACAAGTCCTGTTGCTTCCAAATTCTATTTGCAAGCTAGGCTTCGGACTGTCCAGTGCCAATTCTTTCAATCCTTTTGCAAACAATGCTTCACTTCCCACTCGTCCATGACTTGCATTGGTTAAGAACCACCATGTTCCAAGGCATACACACCAAATCCTCGAATAAAATGTCCAAATCATGCACCTGGACTTCAAAAATTAACTTTAGATTTGACCATTTGAGACATTTCCAATCACATTTTCAAGTTTCAACCACATTCTCAACCTCAAAAAATAGAATTGCCTCCACAAGAAGCAAAAGAATGCATCTTTCACTTTGCATGTTCCAATAACCATGAACACAACCAGTCATTTATTGATAAGGAGTCTTTCCCTCCAATACTGGAGAAATGATGTGCATCAGCACAGGCTTCAAAATGAGAAGTTAAACCGCTCAAAAATATAAAATTATTGTACCCCAACATTCACAACCAAACATTTCATTCTTTGAATGTGTTGTTTTAAATGAAGGCATATGTAAAAGAAAACCGACAATTGAAACAGAGAATAAAGTTACATGAAGCGATAACTTCAATACAAATACTTCAAAACAAAGAGAACAGCTACATTGCCTTTTTGGTTCAATAATTCCTTCTGCAATTATAATATATGAGAATGCCATTCAAGGGCATGGTCCTATTTTGTCTTAAATTCTCTCACCTTTTTGATATGTGACAAGAGACCAATCAGTAAAGACCAAGTCATTGCACATAATCATAATAACAAATATGAAAGTAATTGTCTGCACCATATCCAACGGTAAATGTCCATTACACTATCAGTCCATTTACTAAGCTTATGTGAATTAGATTGCACAATCTAGCAACTATAAAATCGTATGTAAATTCAAATAGAACCGTACCGTGCAACAACATTATCATGCTAATTATGATCTTAGTCTACAATAAGTTAGCCTTTTACAAGCTTTGTTGATGATGTAATCTCTAGTCTATTTGAGGTAAGGTTTAGATAAGCTGACTCAAATGAAATATATTAATATACAATACAACCAGAGAGACAAAAGAGATGCTTATAGACACATCAGAGAGGAGAATACTTCAGTATTATACATTAGGAATAACTATAAGCATATAAGCATATACAATTGGTGCTACTAGGTATGACAAAGCTAAATGCTCGGAGAACTCAAAATGCAGCTCCTTTGTTCAGAGATCATATATTTATATCATATATAACTTGGCTATATCAGTCAGAAATAATCCATCAGACCAATCCCACGCACTGGCTGCACTAAGCCTTTTTAAGTTTAACCATGTCCAGCTGTTCAAGTTACATTGGTACAACCAACAAAACCTGTAGTCAATAATCACATCCCTTACAGCAGGGTAAATGCTAACTATTTGTGAGTGTAATGGTCTAATGTGCAACAAGTTTGGAGCAAACAAAAAATGACATGTTTATTCAAAAGTTCGCCCCAAACTTATTTCATAGAGACAATGTAGACTCCTGAATGCAATGGCAATAGGGTTTTCTTATTTCCAGCTCTAATAGCAATTGTCAAACCAGTTATTTGGAGAACAAAATGGCTTGAAAGTTGCCTCAACCCAATTACTTATACAATGTTTTCAATCCGTGCGTGAAACAAACAAAAAATGGATTCGCAAAAGCAAATTGCAAATCAAACTTACATTATTTAAGAGAACTAAATGGCCTGAAAATTGCCTCAACCTAATAACTTATACAATGATTTCATTCATTGTGTGAAACAAATGAAAAATGGATTTGCAAAAGCAATTTGGAAATCATCAGTAGTTTGAACTTTGAACAAAAGGGCTTGGGAATCTGACTTCTGCAATCAATTTGGATACTCTCGACTGACCTGGTTGCAATTTTAAGACTGGATATGATCAATGAAACTATCTTGAGCTAATTGTGCCTGCCTATCAAAGCCACAAATGGGTCCTTTAAATATGCTACGCCACAAGGAAATGAATTACAATATGATCACATTTCTTATCCAATGTATTAAACCTAAGTTACCAATATGGATTTGGGGTTTAGATATGGGGGTCCACCATTTTTATGGATTAGGGGAAGAAGGGAATATGGACATATTATGAGTCGGGTACAGCCGAACAAAAACAATCAAAAAGAATAAAAATTACCCATAAAATTAACCATAATATCAATGTTAATGGCATAAAACAAAAAAATAAATAACAAAACGTTAGTAATAATTGTTAATTCAAAAAATTAAATGAATTGACATGACATATCACATAGGTTTATATTGTCTGTTCAAAATAGGAAAAACGGCCAATGGTCATAATCAAACTCAAGAGCATGTGAAAAAATCATCATATTGCTCTATTATTCATTAGAAGCATATGCAGTAGACTAGCAACAACTTAGTTGTGTGTTGTTTTAATGTGTTCTTTTTTCAATCTTCATTTTTTTTAAATTATGTCTGCCATAAGTAGACCAGCACTATTTTTTACTTGTCTTTTTTATTCCAGCTGTCAGGTACCCAGGGTAATGGGAGATGTAAGAATATGGCAGGTACCCGAACCAGTACCAGTACAAGGACCTCTAGAACTGTATCTGGTAACTTAGGATTAAATATAAGAACATTACTAACAATTGTATCAAGTTTCAAAATGGAATGAACCACACCATGCCAAACAAGAGGTGAATGATAAGATGGAAGTACCGAGAAATGTAAGCAAATGCTCCAAGAAGAGCTATAAGTGCCCTCTAGAACAGAACCTTTCAATAATGCTCTAAAAAAAATAAGCTCCGGCATCCCATCCAACTCTCATACAGAATTATCACAGAATTCCATCTTTCAATCAATCAATCTCATCATATAATATCATCCTCCAAATATTAAAAGCATGCCAATTATATATAAATAATTGCTTTTGAAAACTGGTGACAGCAATATCTCTCCAACATCTCTTAATTCAACAAAACGCTTCTCAATTATTCGATTAAGGTCTCTTAATGTATAAATCTAAAATGTATTTTTCTATTAACTGAAAACGGCTTTGTTGATTCAAATGCTTAATCATCTCTTAGTTCCTTGTCAATTGATTATGAATCAAGGTGTTTGCCAATTGTCACAATTATCATCAAAATGACTCTATATTCTTTCTGCCAGTAAAAAATAAATGTGTTTTCGAACATCATATAATAGCATCCTCCAAATTATCAAATGAAGCAACCAATTATACAGTAACAGTTGCTTATGAAAACTAGAGACCGATATCTCTCCAACATCTCCACACTATTTTAAATTTTTCTCAAAATGCTTTGATTAAGGTCTCCTAATTTCTGAATCTAAAAGTATTTCTTTATTAACTGAATGTGAGTTTGTTGATTCAAATGTTCAATCATCTCATTCTTCTTCATCAATTGATTATGAAGTAAGGTGCTAACCTCAAAGGTGTCATCATTATCACGATCATCATCAAAATATATTTTTAGCAGTAAGAATTAAACAGGTATTTTCAAATGTCATGCTTCTTTTACAGTACGACAACTGAGAACAATACTTTGTTCTCTACAACAAATTGAAAAACTTCCCTAGATTTGAAAAGTTCAAAAGAGTGATACCAGAGCATACAGGTCGGAAATATCTTTTCAGCACTTCCCGACACTTCCAACAGAGACCAAAAATGAAATTTGAAAGAAAAGATTGGATTTTCAAATCGGCTACTCCATCCTAAATAATTTGAAAATTTTGAAAATTAAAATTAGAAACAGAATAAACCTTATTGCCACTTGTAAATTTCCAATTTTAAAAGATCCATTCATAGCCTATCACTTGTCTTTTGATAACACCCTTCCACTTCACCATACCATTTGACTTCCACTATATTGCAGGGCAGCCCATGGAGAGAGTCCACTACTTGGGCTTGCTCCTATACAAGATGCTGCATTCCAAGTAGATGCATCACCATACACACAAGCATTAGGGTTCCAATAAAGGAAATATGACGCTTGTAGGGAAGGGAGAACAATATTTAAATAACAAATGTTCCAGACACTTCCACCTTCTCTGCCTTGCCATCCGTGGCTTGCCCTACATGGTCTAAGTTTCTTTTACCACCAACTCCATTGCCACTACTTCTGCTCATCACTGCACATTTGCTGAACCAAAACTATTTCTACACAAGGCTCTTCTTAGGCCCAATTGGCCTCCTATTGCGATGCCTAGTGGTTGTGGGATCACCACCACATGCATGCCCAAACCTTCCTAGCACTTCCACTCCTTGTTGCAATGCTCCATGATGTTGGCTCCTCTATGAATAGAAGACCCGTTATCAATTCTTTACTTCTCAAAGGCAACTCATTCATAATCAGCAAAGCCACAATTGCTCCTGGGTCAAGAGTTGCTCAGCCTCGCGACCATTGATAACAGTGACAATTGCTTCTTCTATCTTTCACTCAGGCCCTAATTAGATGCACCACTCAATTGTGGAATGGTGTGCTGCCCTAGAGGGGGCAAGCTGCAACTAATCAATAGCTTCCATTCTGTGTAGCAATGACTAGTTTGAGTGGCGGATTTAAACTTTTACAACTTCAGAAATTTATATTTTTCCAAGAGAAAGGAGCTGATTTCTTCAATTGATTTAGAGGCCAAGATGAAAGTCCTAAAAAATACAAAATTACTCCAACATTTTTTTCCTTAGATTCCAAAAATGCACATAGTTTAGTAAGATTTTTCCTGCAAAGATATATATTAGGATCGAATGCTACATTATCAAGCACTACCCAAGAGGCCCTCGCAGCCATACCATCATGGTTCTAGTACTCGTCCAAGTACCTTTCAGGAAGCTGTCATAATAAAACTGTGATATTCTTAGTATGTATTCATAGTAAAAACAAAAAGTAAAACTTTAAAAAAAGTCCAATTACAATTAAGTCTTTTAAAAAGCACACAACTAACAAAATTGCTGCTAGTCCTATTGTATGTAGTTTGATGGAAACAATTGCTGATTTGTATGCTCTCAACAAAGAGGAATATGATGATTTGTTCATAAAATTATTCGGTTTGACTACAAGCATTGACTATTTCAATTTTGAACAGAAAAATATAAAACATAAACCTCTATTACGCACGTAACATATGATTTTGCAGTTTTTTCTGTTTATTTTGTCTATAAGTTTTGTATTCTTATTAATTTTTGTAAGGACCTACCCAAGTTGTATCATATCGGAGGTCGAAAAAAATGGTGAACTGTTATACCCATACAAGTACCCAAAACCATACAATTATGCTTAGATTTTATGAAGATGGAACCTTATTTGTTGATTATTTTAGAGCGTGAAGAGTTAGATTATGTTGTTTGCCTACGAGGCCCTTTTATTCATATCTATCACTAGCTGGAACAAACATTACACATTTTGCACCAAAATGCAAATCTCAGTTCTCCAAACGCTAGATTGAAGCTCCAATCACAAATTTTGAGGCTAGTGGCCACAAACCACACCAACTTTCAAATCCTTCAGGAGTTCCACCATTTGACTTTGATACAATGTAGAAGCAGGTAACCTTAATCTTAAAGATCTTAATTCCTTCCAAAACAGTGGTCAAAATATGACAAAAATAATTTACTCCAAAGGCAGTGTAACAATGTGCAACAGTAGAGAGAGAGAAAGCACCAAGATATGAGTGGTGCACTCAATGCACTAAATATTCGGGAGAGATTTGGGAACCTCGAAAATAAATTTTGCACAAGGAGAGATTTGCAAGAGGATCTGTCACTCTATCACAACCTACATTAGGTATGAAATTATCTTTAAGTCATTAGTTGCTTTCATTGCCTTCATCTTAATAGCGATAATCTCTACAATATTACTTAAGATGGGTGGTATCTCAAGGATAATAGCAATGCAAGGCACAATAATCATCCAGACAGTTCACATTATAAGGTAGATATCAAAAATGTTTTAACTCTTTTCTACAACATAATAATCAATATGTTTTGTTTGTTATTATATAATTTCAAGGATAATGTTGTAATTTAAAACTTTGGATAATTAAGTGGAGTTGAGTATGATTAACTCAATTGAAAATGGATATGTTTCGAAGAAATTAGCATTTATTTTGAATTTGATGTATTATGAACTTAGTAATTTGAAATATTATGAACTTCAACCATTATAATGTTGTGAGAAATGGACATAGATTAAAATTTGAACCTCAATATCTTTTGATAGTGACAAATTTTAGTGAATACTTGCTATTGCGCAGTAGGCATTGTGTTACTGTTATAGAGTTAAATTAGACTTTCGGCAGGATGGGCATACTAACATAAAAGACCAAACAAACACTGTTCCATCTCTATGTAAGATAATCTTTGGAAATGGGCGATGTCAAAGTGGATCCCACAAAACTATAAAATTTACTTAAATCACAACTGTACAAAGGTTAGATTATTACAGAATCACACTAAGGTTCCGATACTTAGTTTATCTACATCATTTAATATTAATGATGACGATGATGTTGGTCTTAATGATGACCCATTACTAATTGTGTGATTGACAAAGTGATATGGATTCAGTCTATTGTATTTTATGTTTGTAATGTTTAAGGTAGTTTTGTTTAGCTTATGCATGATATGCAGTATTCTGAACTTAATTCCTGTTTTGAGGATGTAAATATGTATTGATTTATGATTTTTATACGTTTTTTGTACAGATATACCCAGCCCCAAAAAAAATTTTGCCATACCAACATACTCATACCCATACCCGATTCCAATTTGAAAACTTAGGTTGAGAGGAACTTGTCTACATGCAGCTTCATACACTTTGTCAAGGGGAACAAGCTTTACATTTAGGAGAGCATAGAAGCCTGTGGTTGTACATGATGCCTTGACCACAAGACAATCAAAGAGAGTTAAGCAGCACAGTGGGATGTAGACTCAGAGGAGCCAGCGTAGATTGATGAGGTTCGGGTAACACAAACAAGGTTGGCTGGTGTCCAATTGGAGGAGCTGGATAAATCAAGCAATTCTAACAATGAAGAATGTGCCACAGCATTTGTGGCAGATGATTAGTTCACTTAGGTATTGGCCCATTGTATTTGAAACATTGAACTAAAGTGTATGTAAACAGTGTACTAAAGTATTTGTATTTCTATTGCAAACTTGATGAAATCGTGAAATTCAATATATTGATATTCGGAATTCTCAATGCATTTTCAGTTCAATTGATTGTGTTTCACATAAATGATAAAAGGCAACTTCTTTTACAATTATTTATAATTAATTTTTCGAATATTATATATTATTTGTGCCACCATCCTCCTGTTGTCCCCCTGCCATTCCCAAATTTTGGAAAAATGTCATCCTCAAAACCTGTTCTCCCGTTCCAAAACTCCATTGAATACTAATACTCATACAGAATAAGTGGCAGAGGATATGATCTACCTATCTAATCATGGCCAAGCAGCGAAGTTGAAACTACAAAGGTACAGTACCTTTGTGATAATAGAGAAACTGATAGCATATTCAAGTTAAATTTTACAAATATTTGTCCAATATTTAAGTTTTTATGAACTGAGACAAGTTGAGGGAAGCTCTACTACAGTTTAGAGCTCCAGCTTTGCTTCTAAGTTCTTTTCATTTCTGATTGATCAGTCTACCATGGCAGACCCACATGTGGACCAGGAGAGCCACTCTCCTAACATCTAAGTTACCATTCGCCACCATCCGGATGGATATACGCAGCACGGCACACGAGATTGATTCGTACAACAGATTCAGCCAGGATTCGAACTTTCACTGTGGATACGCAGATTCGAACTATCACTGCAGATTCTTCCAGGATACGGCGCGACGAATCCGAGCAGAATCCGCGACGTTTTTTCACGTCAAAACGCCCAGTCCGCAAAAAACGTCTTTTTTTAATCATTTTTTATTATTTTTTTGACCGGATGTTGACTTCTAAACATTAAAATATTCATTGCAACCCTAATTTCGACCTCCAAACACACTAAATAGGTAAAAACAATTTCATTTTAACAATTTGTGAAAGAAAAACGAGTTTTTTTGCCTCCATTGCTGAACTTGCTCTCTTGCTTGCACAAGCTCGAACAGAGTTGAAGGCTGATCGTTGGTTGTTCAAGGTTGATTGTTGTGCTATTCCTAAGCACTTGCAAGTGTTTTCCAAGATTCAAGAAGACTGTAGAGCAAGATTTGTTCAAAAAAGGTAGGTTTCTTTGAAATTTTTTGATTTTTTTCTTACATTTTTTTTAAGTTTCTGTTTAACAAATGAACTATTTTGTTTTGTTTTTATTGTATTACTTTTGTTGATTGTTCTCATTCTTTTAAGTTTTTTAGTTTCAAATTTCAATACCAAAATTATTTCAATCTATTGTGCCTTGGCCCTTAGGTATTACAATGGCATCTGCTTCTAATTCAGGCCAATCTCGTTTCAAAATAAGTGCAACCTCTCCCCTTTGGAAATATGTAGAAATGGTTCAACAATGTCCAGGTGGTGGAGTATTTGTTTGGATTTGTGGTCATTGCAAAATTCAATACACGAGCTCATACAGTCGAGTGAAAGCCCACTTGTGTAGTATCCCTGATATTGGCATCAAACCTTGTCCGGGACCTCCAGAAGGTGATGGCAAAGGCCTTGCAGATGACATAGTGTTGAAATATATTGCTGAGCAAGAAAAAGCAGATCAAAAAGCTGCTAGTCTTAAAAAAAACCATCCTTTGAAGAAAGGATCTCAATCCATGAAACCCCCTACACCACCTACTTATATTCCACCTACAGAAAGCCATCCATTTATGAACATCCCTCAAGAGCAAACCGTGCCCTCATCAAATAAAAGATCTAAGGGACCGTTGGAAGTTTCATTTCAGAATGAGGCAAGAGAGATTGCTGATCAAGACATAGCAAGATGTGTCTATGCCAATGGATTGGCATTCAACGTTGTTCGTTCACCATATTGGCAAAAAATGGTGAAATCTATTAATGAGGCTCCAAAGGGGTATAAGGGCCCAGGTTTTGAGAAGGTGCGTTGCACCTTATTGGAGAAAGAGGTGAAACATGTAGCAGACTCTTTGAAGCCCATAAGGGATTCATGGATTGAAACAGGGGTGACCATCGTTTCTGATGGATGGAAAGATGCAAAAAATCGCCCATTGATCAATGTTATTGCCGTGTCCCCTAAAGGGGCAATGTTTTTGAGAGCAGTGGATTGTGAGGGACAAGTGAAAGATGGTCCATTTATTGCTAACATCCTTTGCCAAGCCATTGAAGAAGTGGGCCATCAAAATGTTGTGCAAGTTGTAACCGACAATGCCAAAAATTGTAGGGCTGTTGGGTTATTGATTGAGGAGAAGTATCCACACATTTTTTGGACACCTTGTGCTGTCCACTCCCTCAATCTAATGCTACAAAAAATTGGATCCAAAATTGAGTGGATCAAACAGGTGTATGCTGAGGGCGAAGACATCCAGATGTTTGTCACCAACCACCATATGACACAAGGAATATTTAGACAATTCTCAAAATTGGAATTGTTGAAGGTAAGTTAATTGAAATTCTCAATATTCTTAAATTTTTAGTTTTCTTTTAATTTTAAATTTTGATTTTGTAAATTTAAATTACATTTTAATTTTTATTTTGATTTCCAAACAGGTTGCAGAGACCCGTTTTGCCTCCAACACAATTGTGTTGAGACGACTTATAAAGGTTCGTGAGGCACTTTGTGCCATGGTAATCAGCCCTAATTGGGCCATATGGAAGCAATCTAGCAGTGAAAGGGCAAATAGGATCAGGCAAAGGATCCTAGATGATTGTTGGTGGGATCGTGTTGAGTACCTGGTCATTTCACTGAGCCTATACTGAGCATGATCCGTTACACAGACATGGATAGACCTTGTTTGGGAGAAGTATATGATGGTATCGACTCAATGATTGAGAAGATGAAAACCATCATCAATGCAAAAGAGGAAGATCCTGATGAAAAGTTCTTCAAAGAGCTACAGGAAATCATGGTTGATAGATGGAACAAAATGACCACTCCATTGCATCTTCTTGCTTTTGCATTGAGTCCCAAATATTATAGTCCTGAGCTTCTTTCTGTTACATCAAGAGTTGCTCCATATAGGGATGTTGAAGTGGCTCAAGGTTACAAGGCAGCAATTCGGAGACTCTTCACTGATCGTGACCAACGTGATCGAGTGAGGGCTGAGTTCATGGCTTTTGCATGCTCCGGTAGTGTTGCTCAGAATCTTGATGCTCTTCGAGACAAGTACAGGGTAGATGGTCATAGTTGGTGGTATTTCCATGGGCAAGAATACATGCACATCCAACCAATTGCAATAAAAATCTTATCCCAAGTAAGTTTTATAGTTTGTAATTTTAATTTTAATTTATAATTTTATATTAATTAATAATTTTGTTTAGTTAAATTTTGTAACTCTTAACTATTTAATTTGGTCTTGACTCTTAATAGGTTGCTAGTTCATCTTCTTCAAAGAGGAATTGGAGCACATACTCCTTCATCCACTCAATAAAAACAATAGGCTGCATTCAAAAAAGGCAGAGGACTTGGTGTATGTGCATTCAAACTTGCGCCTCCTTACACACAAGCAAAGTTCCTACAAAGAAGGAGACACAAGGAGGTGGGATATTGAGCCAGAGCAGCTTGACTTGGATGCTTCCACAAGTCACTTAGCTGCACTTGATATTGATGATGAGTATGAGCCTGGAGCAGCTACTGATCGTGAGAGTGGTAGTGTCGGTGCTACTGCTACTGCTAGTGGCAGTGCTTGTGCGAGTGCCACGAATGCTATTTGTGGTTCTACGCAAAATGTAGCATCTAATAATGCTAGTTTGTTTGATGATGATGACCCATATGATTCAGATTGATCAATGATCAATAATGGCTGATTGTAAACGTTTGACATTTTATGTTTGAACTTTAATTTATAATTTTATATCATGACAATCGAGTAATCACTAATATTTTAATATTTGACTTAGTGACTATGAAAGTGGTGATGTATTTTTGCTATGTTATTAGACTATTAATATGGTGGTGTATTCTGAACTTAATTACTACTGCAAATATGTATATATTTCTGATTTTTATATGTTTTTGTATTGCCGTACCCAAGCCGTATCCAAACCCAAATTTTTTTTTTTTGCCGATCCACGGATTGCATTCGCATAGAATCCAAAACAAATCGGTAACTTAGCCTAACATGAACGATGTCCTAATGATGAGGAATGCAAGTATGAATCCTTTGTGGCACCTGTGGGGTAAATTCCTCAGAACACTAAGACCATGAAAAATAAGCACACAGACCTTTGGTCCAAAGAAGAATGGCAGTCTCCAATGTAGCGGGGAGAAAACAAAATTAAAAATCACACAGAATAAGTGGGAGAGGAATAGTATATACCTGTATAATAATGGCCAAGGAATGAAGTTCAAATTGAAACTATATAGGTACAGGCTACAGCAACTTTTTATAATAATAGATAAATTAATAAGGTATTCAGGTTGAATTTTACCAATATTTGTATAATATTTCAGTTCTATGGACTGAAACAAGCAGGGAGGAACTCTATTATGGTTTTGAGCTCCAGTTTTTCTATTGGGTTTTGTCAGTTCTGGCTCATCAGTCTACCATGGTAGACACACATTGGGACCACAATGGCCACCCTCTTAACATGAAAGATGTCCTGATGATGAGGAATACAAGGATGAACCCTTCATGGCAGCTGTGAAGTGAATTACTCAGAGAACTAAACATCATGAAAAAGTACACAGACCTTTAGCCCAAAAAAAAATGGCTTTCTCCAACACAGCGAGCAGAAACTGAGATAGATCACACAAAATAAGTGGCCAAGCAATGAAGTTGAAACCATATATATAAGTATGGTACCTTTGTAATAATAGAGAAATTGGTAATGTATTCAAACTGAATTTTCCCAATATTTTATAATATTTAAGTTTATATGAACTGAAACAAGCTGGAGGGGGGAGTCAAATATGGTTTATAGTTCCAGCAATTTTCAAGGTTTCTCTCATTTCTGGCTGATCTTCTACCATGGCAGACCCACATGGGGACCAGGAAGGCTACCCTATTAACATGAAGCATGTCCTGATGATGAGGAATGTATGGATGAATCCTTCATGGGAGCTGCAGAGTAAATTCCTTAGAGAACTGAAACACCACAAAAATAAAAAAAACCAGGGACTTTAGGCCAGAAAAAGAAAACCTGCGTCCAATATAGCAAGCAGATAATGAGATTGATAATCACAATTAATAAGTGATGGAAGATATGATCTACTACCAGTATAATCATACAAAGTTGTACATTTGCCAAGGTTCAGAACCTTATTGAAGATTGATCACATTAGATTTGGAAGCCGAAGGGATATTTAGACATTCTACTGTGCACCAACAGTTAATTGCTGTCTTCATGAGAACAGTCAACCAGGACAAAGCCTTTGTTAAAGGCCCATTATTTCACAAACAAGCCAGGCTCTATCTCAAGCTGGTATCTTAATTTTGACACCATGATTGATATTCCATCAAGCATCCTGATTTGGACAAATTTATTCACACTCTCTCTAATGAGGACATTCTCCCAATATTGGTATTGTTTTTGGCTAACAATCTAAGATTTTCCCACCATGGAAGGAATTGAAATTTGTAGATTATTACAACATTTGCATGTAAATGGACCTATTAAAACCACTTCCAGAAGCTATGGACCTGCAACTTGGAGAAGTGGTGATGGTGCAGCCCTTGACTACCAGGCCCTCCTCTTCAGGTGCCCTAAATGCCACCAGTTTGGCCATTTGGTCCATGACTGCCTCAGCTGAGGAAGACACCCGTAGAGCATACTCAGAACCCAAAGAAAATAGCCTAGGTGAAAAACCAGAAGTTAAATGGGTGCATGCAGCCCCAGACAAGGATGGCGTAGTGGAGCAATCCCTTGACTACCAGGCCATCCTCTTTAGGTGCCCTGAATGCTACAAGTGCTGCCATTTGGTCTGTGACTGCCTCAGTTGAGGAAGACACCTATAGATCATGCTCATAACCCACAGAAAATAGCTTAGGTGCAAGAAACAGAGGTTAAATGGGTGTGTGCAGCCCCAGGCAAGGGCGGTTTTGTCCCTGTGAGCAATAGTGTGCATCTATGTAACAAGATCAGTTTTTGTGTTCAAGTTTGGTGAAGAAAAAATTTGGAAAAACTTCATCAGCCAGTAAAATTTGGGAAATTTTTGTTATTAAATTCAAATAACATAAATCTACAATTTTTATTTTTATTTAAATACTATATTAATATTTTAATTAAATTTTAAAATACAAAGCTAAATAAATGTTAAAATATTAGAAGTTAAAAGTTGATATCTAAGTTGAAATTTAATATTGATATATAAGTGAATTAGGTGTTCACGTCAATGCCAAGGTATAGGGGCGTCAAAGCTCCCCCAATTGTGGCCTCCACAACTGGGGGACATTTGAACCCCCCACCCCGCAACATTAATGCAGCCAGCCTAAAAATCCTGACTTATTAAACAAAGAATATATCAAAAGTTAAACAAATTTTAATAATAAAATCTAACCTAAATATATTAAATATTAATTATATTTTATAAAATTATAAATTTTATTGAAAAAAACTAAAAACCAAAAAGCCAAAATGTAAAAGTTTAATACCAATACATAATTTTTTCAACTTTAAGTTTTTTTAAAAGCTCTATCATTGGTTCATTCTGCAAAACCCCTGGATCTGGGCCTAGTTCGAACTCGATCCAAATCCTAAGTCAGGTCCCCTGTGAGGCTGTCCAGGATCATGCCATACGAACACAGATTCAGTCTGTGTCCACTGCAGGGCGAATTCAAGTCTGTTTCACAAGATCTAAACAAAATCAGGGGTGATCCTGTCTGCAAATGGTGATTTAAAAAAAAAAAAAATTGGTCTAAGTTTTGCTCCCCACCAACTTCAGCACAAGCTATGATCAGATAGTTGAGCAGCATAAGATTAAAGTCCCTAGGCACTGAGGACATGTCATACACACCCACCTGGACAAGTCTCCAAGAGTTCATGTCTTCTATGCTTGTTTCCATTCCTCTCTCTGTTGAACCGCCACCATATAATAAATAAACAAAACCACCATAAAATAATAAACAAAAAGGACACAATAAAAATTATTGCCCAATGGTTTCAGCACCATTATTGCTAGGTCACTTGTCTTAAAGACATGTTATTTCCTCAGTCCGTGTAAATGTATCAGAATGCAAAACGTGTAGAGAAAACTCTACACAGTTTCAACCAAAAGTATTCTACTACAGGCTCTACACAGTTTCAACCAAAAATATTCTAATACAGGGCACCTCTCTATTCAAGCAGACGGAATAGAGATAAAAGACAAATCACAATCAGAGGATGAGTAGATTGTGGTCAGAATGCCATTACTTCTCCATCCACTGATGCCTGATGAGTATGTGCAAAAAAATTGTGTTTTGGTTGTGTTGTTACTGCCTGATGTATATTGGCTTACGTAACTATAAACAAGTTTACTTTTTTTTTTAACTTTTTATCACCTTTAATTGTCCACCGCATGATATGTGTAAGGTGTAGATTAATTCCCAAATCTTTGAGTAGATTCCTGAAAGCTTGGAATGCATGTATACTGTCATGTACAAGAGTTATTTGAGCCACTTTAGGCAATTCTTGTATAATATTACCTAATCTTTAATAAATATATATATATATTTAATTTATAATTTATAGCCTTTCAAATATCTAATATATATACAACTAAGAGACAAAAAATCTTTGTACATGGTTAAAATATGTATGTACTTATGATTTTCATATGTTTTTGAACAGACAAACCTGACCCCCAAAATGGTTGTGCCATACCAGTGTACCTGAATCCAATACTAAAATCCAAACCAATAGCTTAGATTAAAGCACTTCAGGCATTGGCTTTCCAGGCTGAGATTGGCCCTGCAACGCCACGGCAGCTGCAGCCGACCTTCATTTTTTTTTTCTTTTTTTAAATATTTTTCTGGTAAACAAACCATCAAAAACACCTGCTTTAGAACTAACTCTAGTATTTTCCTATCGCAAACCATAAAACTGCATACAAACAAATCTAGTAGGTCCCAACAATACCCAGTCCAGCTTGCCATGGTTGAGGAATCAAGGAAGCCATCAACATAATTTTCTTGGAGCTTATACCAAGAAGGATCAAGCCAACTCCCTTTTGCACTTTAGACCTATTTTGTTGAGCAGTAACCTTTATAGAATCATCATGAAGATTCAAAAGGTTAAAAAGTGTGCTTCCCATCTTCATCTCACTTGAGTAGGGCAAATTTGTGGAACACTGCAATTCATAAATTGGATAGTGCTTGCCCGAGAGGCTATTCACTCTCATTGGCATATATCTACTCCTCTCCAACCACTCCACCTTGTGTTAATTTTAATGATCAGATTTGGATGCACAGAAATTAATTCAAATTCAATACAAGACACAGCAGATACCCTGGGAAAACCCTCCACTTGAGGGAGAAAAACCCAGCCAATAATATCTCTTATATTATTGAATCTCAATAGAAACTTCTTTACAATGAAGGCCGATTTGAAGGCCAAGACAAAAGCACCAAAAATATGATGCAGCACAGAAATACAATGATGCTAATCTCTGATAATGAATTACAGCCTTCAATAATGTCGATCTGCTCTTATGGAGAACTCGCACTAGATAAGCATGAGAATGTAATGAATAATGTCCAAACGGGATGCAAGTGAATGGAGATATATACAATGAAGAGAGAAGGATGTGACCCTTCATAGCAACATGTCGGCCTCATCCAAGAGGCGTGTCTCCAAAAAGTAAAGGGTCGGCCACACATAGAAGAATGCGTCCCCTCAACAATAATAAATACAATAACATTTATTAAATGCAACCATAAGGATCGTGCCATAAGAGATCGGGCCTTCATTGAAAGTCATGTCTTCATCAAAAGATAATCTCACAATTTAAATTGCCTTCAACTGTGCGCAGATCTGGAAGGAGCAGCCCAACGCTGCTAAGTAACATCAACACCTTGCCCCCACCACAGGGACAGATGTATATAACTAGCTTCTTCATTACTACCAAAGTTACATCGGCCTCAGAATATTAGGTGTGAATATAGAGAGCGTGACTTGCTTCCTCTTAGAATCCCCCTCCTTGCCTTAAAAACTTCCTCATGAATATTATATGATCTTGTATCACTTTCACAATTGCCAATGATGACAATGACAACTCCTCCATTTGAGGCCTGGACAAAGATATTCAATGAGACTTGCGTCCTATCTCTCCAATACTCCTCAGCTTATGCTCTTTGGGGATCTGGTCCCCCTTTCTTGTCTATTTGTATTGGTTTCTTGACCATGTGATTGCAGTCCACGGGTGGATTGTATTTTTTATTTTTTCCTTCCCCATATTGGACCTTTCTAGGATTTTTCTTCCTAGAAACTTTCTATTTTATACTTATCTACTCTCAAGTCCCATTGACCTACTTTTGGTCATCAGTGGACATTAATATATCTCTTTATTTTATTTTCTATCAAGAAGGCCAACTGCCACTCAATGTTCATCAAATTGGACAAGTCCAAAGCATCTAACCTGGTTCAATGGAGTCTCTTGGAGAAAGTAATGTAATCCTTTAACTTGTGTTTCCACCCTATCTTTCTTAGTCCTTATTAGTGGTACAGCCTTGGCAGGGAAAGATATGCTTAAGCCAGGGCTATAAGAAACCATCAGGACAAATAATATGGCATTAGCTGGGGAAGCTACGTTTAATGAAAAGAGGGTTATAAAAACCTTTTTACATACCTAGCTGACATTGAGCAGGTGTGCAGTTAGTCAACAAGGACAAATCTCAGGTCGGAGACTTCCACACAGATCAAAGATTCCAACAGAGAATTCTACAAATTTTCAAACTTCAAATGACTTCCTTATCGATCAATTAAGATTCCTCTATCAGCAGTCAAGTAGAAATACCAGAATTCACATTGCATGTTCAACGAACTTAGAGGGTAACTCATTCGCAGTTCAAACAGGTGATTACCATTTGCTAGGTGGGTTATGATGATTAAATTTGTTCTTCACAACATGCACATCTATGCCTTCTTGGTAATTTAAGGACTAAAGTCTATTTTGAGAATTATTGACAAAATTCAGAGAATTTTTTTATGGGTTGACGGTTTGGAAAAACACAGATAGCATGTAGTGAGCTGGGACAAAGACTCCCAACTAAAAAGGCAGGGTGGAGGGGGTCTACGCAAGGCCATCTTAAATTGCATCACTCTAGCAGCAAAAATATACTGAAGATGGTGTAAACAATTCCCAATTCTTTTGGACTCCCAGAAAATACTTGCATCCTTCTACCCTTAATTGTGCCTTTCGATTCTTTCAGGAGAAGGATCCTTTATCTCGCCATGACTGAAAATGGGGGAGGATTTAATCAAAAAAGGCCACTACTTGCTTACAAAAATGATTCCCACACTTATCGGTGGGAGTACACCTCAAAACAATGCCTGCCTATTGTTAAGGCCTTCCCCAAATTACAACCACTAATGAGCTTTATTACAACCAGGGTTAGCATCTTGAGAAACACTTCCTGCAGACCTGGGAAGTTGAATTTCCAAGTCTTGCATTATGGAAATCTCTAGAGGAATGACCAAATGAAGAGTTTTAGCATTGCAATGCTCAGTTATGCTGGATCCTTAAACACAAAAGAGTATTGGTGGAAGCTGGACCAGATGCACTGGCCTGGGGCTGAGATGTTAGTGAGAAACAAGGTGAGAGAAAGCTATAGGGAATTCCTGGAACAGGAAAAGGAGGAACCTAAGATCTGGAGGAGAATATGGAATATAAAAGCATGGCTCAAGCTCAAGACCTTTAACTGGTTGACAATCAAAAGTAAAATACACACAAAAGACAACCCCATTAAATGTGGATTTGCAGGACCCTTGTCGTGTGTTACATATGAGCATAATGAAGAATGTACAGATCATGTCTCCGTCTCCTGCCACTGGCAGATTACATGCATAAATTAAGCTCCTTTCTGGGGTTTCAACTCATGGGAGGTCAGATCATTAAAACTGCTCAGGAATTCTGGGGGAAAATCCTGCATATAGCATGGACCCTTTGCTAGAGTGAAGTCATTTGACAGCTCTGGATTGAGCATAACATGCAGATCTACATGAATTGTCATATCCAGTCCTGCAAGTACGGGGCAGAATTTTAAAACACATCAGAGGAATTAAATACAGCATTGATAAAGAGTATTTTCCACAAACGATCTAGAGTTATTTGTTCTTGAAAAGCTTGAGATTTATTGTCATTTCCAAGCTCTGCCAAATGATGGGGCTGGTAAAACAGCAAAAGGAAAATAAGTGGACATCACCAGCTGGAAGCATGATTAAATTGAAAATGGACGGTGCCTCCTGAGGTAAGCCAGGTGCAGCTGGGGCAAATGGATTATGTAACAATGAGTAAGGGTCACCCATCTTATAGCTTTCCTATGGGCTGGGGTAATCTACCAACAATGTTGCTGTAGCTTTTGGGAATTTTTAAGGTATGGTGCAGACCTAGGGGAGAGGAATAATAAAGATAGCAGTTGAGATTCAAAACAGATTCTCGGATGCTTGCAAAACTTATGAGAGAAATAAAGTTGTTGATTTCTTGGCTAAGTTGTTTGCACACATTCTGGTTCAATAAATGTGGAACAAATTCAATTGGTCAGAAGCAAGCGAGGGAGCCCAACCTGCCCTTGCTAAAACCATTGACAATGACAAACCGAAAGGCTAGAGAAGAAGTCCGGAAAGGGGTTAAGGTGTCCATGCATATCCACCCTCACTTCCTTATATTCAATTTTCAAACATTAATTTCTGCCTACAAGGAACAGTAGACATGATAATACATTATGTTCCATTCACCTACGCCACTTGCTCATTGGAAGAAGTGGCATACTCCAATTCTCTGCCATCAGATATAGATAGTGTGAGTAATTAAAAGCCTTAAAAATTTAAAATTCATGATGCTTAAAGGTTCTACTATTGAGGACAACATCTACTTGAATTTTCTCTTGTCAGTTCTACTTTGGTTCATGAATGACACCTTTAACCATCAAACAGTTCCTTGCTTTACAAATGTTTAACTTTTATGCTTTGGTGAAGCAAACTTGTATTTTGCAAATTTGATATGCGGAGTGGATGCTTATTGTTCTTGGGCAAGATTTTTCATTACCGTGAATACATCTCATGGTTCCTGTTCTTGCTTCAAAGCTCATCTTGCTTGCAGGCTCAATTTTTCATGGATTTGGCCCCTTCACTTCTGTTTATAGCCAAATCCTTCCCAGCTCATCTCTGCTTAGTCTCAAGGTTGGGTACCTTTTCGTCCTCTGTGCTTTTGGTCCCTTCTTTCCTCTTTTACCATGGCCCCAAATAGAAAACACTTGCAGGTCTTGCTCCTCGTACAGCCACTGGTAAGTCTATTTCTTATATAATCAAACCAAAGCCACAAAAGCAAGTCACAATCTCCTCATATCTAAGTTATTATTAAAAACCCCACCTGTTGGCTAAAACCCAATGAGAATATTCTACATGAGAAGGAAACAAAACTGGATTTTGACTACATGCGTTAAAAATTTCAGACCTCTAAGGGACCTGCTATCACTTTTCTCAATCAAGCCATAGAATTTTTGAATGTTGCATTGGGAAAGGGAACCACAAAAAAAAGGGTCTCAGACAACATGATTGAATAGACTAGGCTAAATGCTCCAGAGAGGATGTCAATGGTGTTTGAGTTGGGATCAAAATTAAGAAATTGTTGGGAGAAACCCAGAACCTTTGTGACATGATCAAGAACCAGGAAAAATGGCTTCTATACTTGGAAAAGAGAGATGAATTACAAGATTGAATGTTACAGGATATTCTGAAGTAAATGGAGATACACAAACTTTTAAGGTGTCTTGCTGATGTTATGAGGAAGGGACCTGACTCAAAGAGAACCACACCTTCAGATTTCACAAGGTAACCCTTTGATGCACCATTAGTGCACTGAGAATGCATGGATTGATGGAGCCGGCGACCAAGGCTACTACCACCCTGTACACCTAAAATGGGGTTACCCTGCTGCCAGTCCAGTCAATCAAGATGACAATGTAGATAAAACAAGCAATATAGGGATAACCCATTAATGGACTAGTAATGCACTAAGAACCCATGGACCGATGGAGCTAGTGAACAAGGCTGCTACTGCCTTGTACCCATAAAATGGGGTTGCCATTCTTAACAGTCTAGTCAATCAAACTGGTAATGGTGATAAAAAAATAATACCACAGACAATACAGGTGTCGGGATAGATTCTGGCCCTAAAGCAGCTTAGTGTTTATTTTCATGTTTCATAATTCACTGTGTTTGTTCTGAATGTTCTCTGCTAATTTCCTTATAGTTTATGACATTTTAATACATGGTACTGAATCATTGGGCTGGTATGATCAATTCTGAAAATGTGGGGTACTGCCACAACAGGCAGCATAATACCTGTAATAATCTCATGGTTTATGCTTTTGCTTATGGTGTTCATTTAGCAAAATAGTAGACGTAGTGATAGCCCTCCTTTACAGGTTATTTGGATTCATATAGGCAAACTGATTTTGTTGTCTACTTTTGGAAGACATGAAAATCAATCAATTTCTGGCCATGAGAAGTTGTAAATAGTTTAAATTTCAGGAATATATCTATCCACTTTTTTTCTGTGTTGAAAAAAAATAGTTGTATGTTCCCACCTAAATAAAGATGCTTACGGTATTTAATCTGGAGAACATGCATCCTCTTTGAGATATCCATGTTAGATAAAGCTGAGGAAAGGAAAATGTTTTGAATGATTGAAGACTTTGTGCTGGATCCACTAGTTGAATTAGAACACGTGGTGTTACAAAGGTCATAAACACAATTAAGAGGGGAGCAAGAAACAAAATTTTGTCAGGGCAGCTACCAAGAAAGATCAAGTTGTGAATAACATGTTTCTCCAGTTATCTTTGTGTCAATTATGTGTATACTGGATTAGGCTAACTTCCTTTGATGTTGGTTTGATTTGCATTGCTTAAGCCTGAATACCTTCAAATTGGAGCATGATTTCAACTTGTTGTAGCCCATTGTATAACAGCAGTGGACATATTTAAAACATTAGTTCTTGTTAAGATTTGTATTGATTAACTGTTAGTGAATTTTCATGGAAATTTCTTTAGCAATTACAGATCAATCATCAGCATCAAGGACAGTCCCTCTCTATGGGGAGAGATTTCTAACAGACAGAATCCAAATGAATGTTTGGCCATTGAACGCTAGGTACTGGAAATACCAAAGGAAAAAGTGCGAACTTTCATTAAGCACATAATCATGGTTGCAGCCTCATATGATTCTACTTCTGGAAGAAGATATGTTGAATTTTCATATACGTAGAAAGATGTCGCTATTTTACTTCTACAAAGCAAATACGAAAGAAAACCACAAAATTCTTTCTAAATAAGCATTTACTACAAATTTGCTTAGTATAGATCTAAGATTATATTTCACCTGCCAGTCTGGCTGAAGGGCGCTTGAATTTGCAGCAAGTTTGCTTGACAATTTCCGCTTCAACCCTTCAATTTCTGAAGAATTCCAAACAAACCATCTTTAAACCATTATCAATGGGGGAAAAAAGTCTAATCCTATAGTTGCAGCATACAAAGATGGAAATGTACTTGAACATTCAATTTCAATCATCTAAATCAGAATACAAAGTTAAAATTAATTAGCAAGACTTTCACCATTTTCACCAGGCTTCAATCGTCCTCCAGGAAGCTTACAGAAAGTGTTTCCAATCTGCAGTAGCAGTATATGTGGATGGTTGTGCTCCTGCACCTGCAAAACAGCACAAGAACTTCACTAAAATAGATGAACTCAAAATCATGTCCACAGACAATTTTTTTCAAGATGAAGGTAAATAATTTGTAAATAGTAAAGAAAGCAACTAATTTAGTAACATGGATAACTAATCAGTTATCTATTTGTTCAAAACTAAGTTGTAGGAAGCAGATATTTGAACACTAAACCAAATGGGAATCTCAGACATCAGGATGTACCTGCAAATATTTTTTTAAGTAACTTCAAACCGGGTTTTAAGTAGGGTCAAATAGGCCTGAGAGAAAATCTGGAGACAATGCATGACCTTGTAAACCAAAGGCATGTTCTAATTTCTGTGTTTAATAAAGTTTTAGTAGGTCAACGAATTTCATTGCAAAAGACAGATAGATATCATTCAAAACAAACATTATGAAATAAAAATAGGACACTTTCTTTACAAAACACTAAGAAGGCTCGCATTCATTTCATCTTTCTAGGTACCATTACATCAAATATGGCTTCAACATCTCAAGCCCATATGTATAATTGCTCAGGAAAACATAGACCACTTGAACCAAGATATACAGCAATCTCATAGGATCATACCGTATATTGATATAAGCATATGTACAATTAGTCTTTTCATATTGTTAATTGCATTTCAATAAGCACAAAACAGGGAATAGTAAATCATAAGATAGAACTTTTAGGTCTCAGGCAACATTTCAATAGTAATAATCTATTTAAGTATGGAAGTTACAGGAACAGAACAAAAAACAGGAAGAAGAAACTAGGATGTTCAATGTCATAAAAAGAATAGTTAAAATCTTATTCTATGTCAATTGCTGTATACTACATCCAATTCTACGGCAGCCACAAGACAATAAAGAACATATGAAAGAATGTAAGAGAGAGGTAACCATTACCAGAAGGATAGCCTCAACACTTGTCCGCATGCCTTCTTTCATGTAACTGGAAAACAGGGCAACAATAAGCTCTCGTGGAAGAAATGCTAAGAACATCAAATTGCTGTCAAGACTCAACTCTACGAGATAATCTTAATTGACATTAATACAATTAAATCTTCTGCAATTTCACTTCTAGAAGTTGTCTAAAATTCACCTTATGCTTATTAAATTTGAATACAAATTGTTACAAATGAATTTAATGATTGTAATAGTGCATTACAAATTGATGTTAAATACTCCATTGAACTTGGGAATAAGTGCTCAAAAGTTAAATTGACTCCCTTAAGCAAACTTGGTATATAAGATTACCAGCTATTCAATATCAAGTAACAATGTAAATAGCAACCCTTCAAGAGAGTATATTGGGCTGTTTCTAGTGGCAATGTAGGTCACTTGATGGAAAAGAACCCAGCAGGTGCAGCCTAGGTTTACCCACAAAAAGATGGAATAATCTGTAATGCAGAGAGAAGACAGCTCCAGTTTTAAAAGGTATTATAGATAGATAGATACATGGGAGTAGCAAAGAAGGTTTATACAGATGAAGAATGAACCCCACCTGATTCGAATTGGCATAGACTAGATTCTGACAGGGAGTCAAATGTAAACCCAGGTCATGCTGGAACAAGAGAGATTATTAGAGGTTCATGGCCAGTTCATCCTCTTGAATTCGATTGGTCTTGGTCAACAAACTAATAATACCACCTAGGCAACTGGTATTCAACAGGATCTCCTATGGCCGCAGGATTCAACCTTCATTCAGTATTTGTGGAAACTGATTCTAAGATCTTGGCCAATCACCTAATGCAGGATAGCCAATCTACCTCTAATAACTGACATTAAAAAGTGTTTGTCAATGACTTGAGGGGATTGCTAGGAACTTTTGCTACAAGCAAATCTTTTCATCCGCCCAAAGAGTGCAATCAAGTTGCCAACCACCATCATAAACAGGAGTGATTTATTGGGGTCTCTGTGTTGATACAACACAATTTTCAGGCACGGAAATTGTCTCTTCAAAGAGCAGATTACTAATGAGCCCTGAAAAGCTCCCTTCTGCCCAGTAGAAGGATGTTATTTCAATAAAGAAAATCAGCAATGAGAATGATTTTGACCCCATATTTCACCTGAACTTCATCTTTATCTCGATGGAATGGATATGCCAAATGACAAGTAGCCTAAGTTGAAGTTGTTCAACAAGGCTTTGTTTGAAGATAAAGTGTAATGAAATTAAATAGCACAAGAGATGAATATGAGAGAAAAGAAGATGTAAATACTTGATTGAAGTAAACCACTTTGAGGGGGCAACCTCCAAAAGTCTTACAATAAGAACAGAACTTGCAATACAATGCTCAACAACTACTCATTACCTCTTAATTTAGGTACCATTAGGCAATATTAATCACCTAGTCCAAATGAAGCCGACCTAACTTACAATAAATATACTTAGAAATAACTAATTGACTAAATGAGGACTATGTGAGCCATGGTTGGTCATCACATATCCCTATATATTCAATGGGTTAAGGGTATGCTCCCCAGCAAACAAGCATTATACTCAACATGGATAAGCATTGTCCTCAATGCAGATTAACTATGAGTTCTTGTGCATGAAAGCTTCAACTTCCATGTAACATCTTCAATAGACATATCTTTCCACTTGATGAGGTACGTTATGATTATCCTAGTACTTGGCTTCTTTGTGTGTGCTTGGAGAATTTCTTCAGTATCTAAGATGGTTCTTCCCTTTTCATTGAGTTCAGGTAACTCTGTCTATGCCAGAATCCATTGTCCAATAACTTTCTTTAAACAAAGGACGTGAAAAACTAGACATATTTTAGATGTTGAAGGTAACTCCAGCCTCCATGCAACAATGCCAATCTTTTGCAAAGTCTGATAAGTATCATCTATTTGAGTGAGAGCTTATTATCATTATTTTGCTTCTTCAAGGACATTTGCTTATATGGTTGCAATCTCAAAAAAACCCAATCTACTACTTCGAAATTCATTTCACTCTAATTCTGGTCAGCCCGCTACTTCATTTAGTTTTTGTGTCATGGCCAAATTCTCCTTAAGACCAAAAAGTACCTATTGTTGATGTTGAATGTAATTTTCCATGGTGTGAACTCTTGGTGGCCACTTCAATGATGATGTGATGGATGAAGGGTGGTATCCCAATGATGACATAAATGGGAACATTTTAGATCTACTATGGAAGGAAGTGTTATACCACCATTTTTCTAGCCATAGGCAAGCCACCCATTTAGACTGCTTAACTAAAGTAAAACAACATAGATACCCCTCAAAGCACTTGTTGACTACCACAATTTGCCTAGATGACTAGGGGTGATATGAAGAGCTAAGAGCCAGCTGGGTACCCAAACAAGAGAATAAATTTGTCCGAAAACTACTAGTAACTATAGGATCATGATCACTTACTATAACCTTTCGGGTAGAGTGAAACTTTTATATATTCTCCATAAAGGCTAATGCCATTGTACTTGCTGCAAAAGAATGCGGCAATGGACAAAAAGGGGCATACTTGGTGAGTCTATCCAAAACTAACATGATAAAATTCTTCCCTTCAGACTTTGGCAGGCCTCTAATGAAAACCATGGAGACCACATCCCACCACTGGCTAGGGATAGCCAAAGGCTGAAAAAGACCACACCATAATGGTCTATAGCTTTCATTTCTTTCACATATCAGACATTTAAAGTTTTGAACATCACTTGTAAGCCTATCTCAAAAGAAATCCTACTTGATCCACTAATATGTCTTCAAAAATCCAAAATATGCTACTATTGGAGAACTGTGGAGCTCCTATAAAATATTTTGTTTGAGGGTTGATTTCTTGTACAAGTACAGTCTATCTTTATATTACAGGGAGTCACCCTTCTAACAAAACTTATCCAAAGTGCTTGGATCATCCTAAAACTGTTGAATGATATCCCAAGTAGCAATTTCTTCTTGTTGCTTAACATCTAATTTTTGGTATCCCTTCTAGATAATGCATCCACCACTACATTGTTCTTCCCCTTCTTGTAGATGATCTCAAAGCCATATACCAACATCTTAGTGATATCGTTTTTGTTGTTCTTCGGATAATAGGCATATTGTTCCAAGAAATACTTCCAGCTGTCATGATTTGTCTTCACCTTGAAGTGTCTACCCATCAAATATGACCTCCATTGTTTGACTACATGTAGAATATCTTGCATTTCCTTCACATAATAATTTTGTGTTGATTCTTACCCTTCAATTGGCAACTTTCAAAAGCAATAGGCCTTACTTCTTGCATGGTGTCTACTCCCATACCATGCCCCAAAGCATCACACTCCACTAGAAAAGTTTTGGTGAAATTTGGATTGGGCTAGAACTGGATTGATAAACATAGCCTCTTTCAGTCTTTAAATTGTTGTATTTATTGCTTCACCCTATCGAAGAGCATCCTTTTTCAAAAGCATTGTGAGTGGAGTTGCTATGTGGCCATAATTGTTTTACAAATCTTTTGTAGTGTCTAGTGAGTCCTAAGAAACCCCTCAAGTTCTTGAGGCTTTTAGGAACTTGCCACTCCAACATGGACTTGATTTTGTTAGGATCAAATTTGACTCCTCCATTAGAAACAATGTGAGCCAAATACTCAACCTTTTTGACTCAAAAAAGCACACATAGAAGTTTTAGCATAAAGCTGATGTTATTTGAGAATTTGTAACACCTGATCAACATGTTGAGGATAGTCTTCCCAACTTTTGCTATAAATCAATATATTATCAAAGAACACTAAACAAATTTCCTCAAAAGGCTTAAAGATGGAATTTATCAAAACTCTGAAATGTATGAATACTAGTAAGACAAAAATAGTGTCACTAGAAAATCATTATAACCCTATTGAGCCTCTGGTCAAAATACTTGTGCCACAAAACCTATTGACCCTTCCTTGACAAACTTAAGTTATTTGATGAGAGCTTAACATTTGTGAAGCCTTTACTTGCAACCCCCTTAATTCTTTACCCATAGAATGAAAGCATGTGAAGAGCTCCTAGAAATTCATCTCAATATTGCCCAAAGTCGTGAACAATTAGACTCTCAAAACTATATTTGCACCACCGTAGGAATGGAAAACATAGGGCTAGTCAGCATGGAATTTCCCATGGGAAGTTTGACGTTTTTACATTTCTTTAAATAGCTAACAATACCACCATTAACAATCATAACTTGAAATTCTAGTGCTAGAGAATAAAACAAATTCAAACATGCAGCTAACTTTTTGTTGATGAAATTGTGAGTACTACCGAAATAAATTTTGTTGCTCTATTATTTTTAAATCCCACTATTTGGGGGATTTGTGAGGTACTGATCCCTAATGGTGCATGGCAAGGGATTGTCAATTTGGGCTCTTTCGACGATTCTGCTAATGCTACTCTTGTCTCTAAAACTTCATCTTCTATCACTTCTCTATTGTAGTAAAGCTTTTTCTCTACGCACTTGTGTCCCTTGCCATATTTACTAACATAGTCAAAACATATCCCTTTTGCTCCTTTTTCTTAAATTTGTTGGGGCATCAACCTAGTAGGGGTTGAGAAAAGGCTCTTGATGGGATATTATTATCTCTAATGCTAGTAAATGCTTGTCTCCTAGTGGCCAAAAACTTTTTCCTCTACCTTCCTAGTCATAATACTGGATTGGGAGACAAAAGTTAGATTGAACATGCATACCTCACTATTGATGTGATCCTTTAGTCCCTATATAACTTGCTTAACTCTATAAAAATGCACAAAAATAAAAATTTCCTCTATAACATGCTCAACCCTTAAAGATAGGATCTGAAATTGTTGAGCATAGTCCTTGGCCATACCTGCTTGCTTTAATGTTGTAAGTTGGTTAAAGTAGTTGTCAATCAAACTACTGTCATAATGTGTCATGAGTTCCCTTGGAGAGCAAACCATGTGACAACAAATCCCTCATTTTTCTTCTAATCACCTAGCCAACAATAAAAAATAAATTGATATGGCTGCAATATATGGGCGTCCTTGCAACCTTTCATTGACATAGAACTCAAAGAAGATCGAGGAATGTTGCATTTGGTAGAGCCAATTGGTTGGATCCTTGCCATCAAATTCACAAATATCCATCTTTAGCAAGAAGTGGCTAGAGCTTACAATAAAATTGGTTGGGTGTTTAAGTTGGATTAGACTCAAAGCAAAACCAAGAAGCCACACTTCCCTTGGAAGCTGAACGAGCTCCCTAAACCCTGTGATGTGCACCCAACATTATGAAGCCCATAAAACCCTTAAGAGAAGATGGTTGATCATATCGAAGCCCATTGATATGTTCCCTCTCAATCATCCCTTTCAACTACTTTATATCAAGGTTGACTGAATCTAACTCAAAAGTCATTATTGAAAAAACTTCCTCCTTGACCTTGCCGATTGTTGCATGTATAATAGATTCAAATTTTAGGGACATTGTCTCTTCTATTACTATATTATCTTTGTCAAGAAACTTTCCTAATGTGATTGGATTCCTTCCTTGCCCCTTGTTGAATGTTGCGATTAAGGTGTCTGAACCTTAGCGAGTCCCATGATTAATTTATTAATTATTTGCCCCTAAGTTGCTGATTTAATTTATTAAATGCAATAATATTTGTTTCCAAATTGCTAAGTCACTTTGTGGGACCCAATAGAGAGTTGGCATCCTACATGCAAGGTGTGAAAAGGAAAAATTGTGACACATGTCACATGGGAACTCCATTGGGAAAAGGCAATTGTTTCGACATCAAAAATAGGTGCCATGTTGACATGTGGCAGTGTATTTTGGAAATAAGTATTGGCGGGGTCCACTTGTGTGCTAGTTTATCTCTTTGAAAAAGCACAAGCAAGGAAAGGTGACACTTGTCATCTTGGGGCACGTTTGAGCATTGAAAATTGTAAGAATCTCTAAGAGGGGCGCCCTTATGCCATGTGGCATGTATTTGACTTGTTGACTGAAGCTTTGAAAGGAAACTTGCTTAATGGAGATTGAGTTGTCACTCAGAGTGACTAGGAGTTGTGGGTGAACTATATTTTGGTAGTAAATCTGATTTTCTCTACGGGACGCCTTGCATGTGAAGTTGCTTGAGTTTTGGAGTTGCAAGTTTTGCATGTGCTTGTAAATTTTAATGATCAGATTGTATGAACAGAAAATTAATTCAAATCAAACACAATAACACAGCAGATACCCTGGGAAACCCCTCCTCTTGAGGGAGAAAAACCCAGCCACAAAATAACACTTATATATTGAATCTCAATAAGGAGAGTGTCCTTTTACAATAGGCCAATCTGAAGGCCGAATATGAGCATCAACTGATGATCCAAGCACAGATTTTATCTCCTGTAATCTGCTAACACAGAACTGTCTTCTTTAACAATATCACAAAGAACTCGCACTGCTCCAAGATGAATTCGCACTTGAGAGAATAAATGAATCGAACTTGACTTGTAACTTAATTGATTACAATGAGAAGGCGAACTCTTATTTATACATTTTGAAGGGACGCCACCTTATGTAATGCAAGTCGGCCAACAGAAACAATATATCTCTTCCAAGGAGACGCATCCAATCAAGGATAATCGAAGGAGGTCGGCTTTGTCATAAGTGAAAGACGTGTCTCTTCATTTAATAATTATTTACTTTAACAAATCGAAGTGACTTCTAAGAAATTTGTGCCTCTTGAAACTCTATAAATTAAATAGCTAAGAGCTATTATTTAATTTATTCATAACAAGAAGATCACTGGAAGTTACTTCTGACGCTGCATATTATCATCAACACTCCCACTCAACTAGGGAGTAGACTTCCAGCTGCACAGGACATATCATCTCAACATGATGTCCATCACATTGGCTACAACCAAATGTGAAAAGAAGAATATCACCTCAACGTGATATTAGATATCGCCTCAACACGATATCAACCATAATGGCTACAACCATACTATGGTAAGTACAAGTGTTCATCACTTGCGTGATGTTGTCACCCCAATGTGACTTTCACCATGACTCTCTCAGAGGGTGAAACACAAGTACAACATATGTCATGGAGTCACACACATGACATCCACCATGACTCAGCTCAGAGGGTGGAAACAAGGTCTTTCACCTCAAATCTCAAAAAGAAATGCATTAACAAGGGCTTGCACCTCAAATTCCTCTGTCTTAGAGGAAAATGCATTAACAAGGGAATTCACCTCGAACTTCTCTCACAGAGAAGAACTCATTAAGCAGGCTCACTAATACTAAGACTCTTTCTCAGTCAAGGCTAGATTCTCCACCATACCAAGCTTATTTCGAAAGTACACAAACTTTATTCTGGAGAGAGGCTTGGTGAGAATATCTTCCGTCTGCTCATCAATGTTGATGTACCTCAACTGTACAGCCTTCCACAGTACCATATCCCTAATGTAGTGGTACTTTATCTCAACATGCTTGGTTCTGTCATGGAACACAGGATTGACAGAAAGCTTCACACAACTCTAATTATCACAATGAATGACAGTAGGCTCCATTGATTGTCCAAACAAACCTGCAAAGAGCTTACGAAGCCACACTGCTTCTCGAGTTGCCATACAAGCTGCAATATACTCTACCTCTGTTGTACTCAATGCTACAGATGACTGCTTCCTGTTGCACCAGGAAATCACAGCGGAACCCAAACTGAAGCAACAACCAGAGGTGCTCTTCCGATCTGAGACACACCCTGCCCAATCAAAATCTATATAGCCATGTAACTCCAAGTCTGCATCTAAAGAATACCTCAACCCATATCCAACTATGCCACGTAAGTATCTCAGGATATGTTTAGCTGCAACAAGATGTATCTATCTCGGATAACACATAAATTGGCTAAGTGCACTCACTACATAACAAATATCAGGTCTAGTGTTAACTAGATACATCAATGATCCAATTAGTTGTCTGTACAATGTAGGATCCACCAAGTCTGAACTAGCTGCAGCCTCCTTCAACTTGTGTAGGTTGGTCTCCATGGGTGTAGACATGGATTTGCAATCCATCATACCAAATCTCTTGAGTATATCAATGGTGTATTTCCCTTGACTTAGAATCATCTCATCTGGTTTTTGCCAGACTTCTAAGCCAAGGAAGTAATGCATGAGCCCAAGGTCCTTCATCTCAAATTCAAAAGTCAACTCCTTCTTACACTGCAGATGGTGATCTTCTCGGTAAGGATCGGTCGTCAATATATAAAACCAAAATTAATGCATCACCATTGGTGCAGCGAGTAGAATTTGAATGGTATCATTTTCTTAAGAAGCCCAAACTTGTGATGCAGATCAATCCTTTCATACCATGCGAGGCACACTTTAAGACCATACAAGGCCTTCTTGACTTGCAAACATGTGACTCCTTCCAATGAACCTCAAATCCATGAGGTTGCTCTATATAAACCTCTTCCTCAATCACTCCATTGAGAAAGGTTGTCTTTACGTCCATCTGGTGAATCTTCCATCCTCTAGATGCAACAATAGCAATGATGGTTAAGCCAGTATAACGAGCAACAAAGACAAAGCGTTTCTTAAGTAATCAATTCCCTCTTTACGAGAAAACCCGCGAGCCACAAATCTTGCTTTGTATTTTCGAAATACTCCCATCTATAGCGTACTTGATCTTGAAGGAAGCCATTTAGAAGATACGGAGACTTGCCCTGGGTCTAGGAACAATGTCCCAAACATCATTTTTAGAATTGGCCGATGCTCTTACGTCATAGCATCTTCCAAACTGATGGTCAGATGGCTTCCTCAACACCCAATTAGGCTTCGGATTCTATAATCACGACTCATTAAGGCAACATAACTAGAGAACTTATGTGGCCTTTTACTTTCTCTGAATGTGCCTCTAGGAGCTGCAAAACTTTCAGCCTCTTGCATAGTACGCCTGGCCCATAGAGGTCTCTTTCTCCCAATAATAATGTCAGTAGGCCCATCAGTAGGTTCCAAGGGTTCAACAGGATCAATGTCTTCTTTTGGTTCTGAAGTCTCCCTCTGAATCTCAAGAGTATGGTCAACTTCCATATCCTGAGGAGACTCTTCATTATCGATCTCCATGTGAATACCCCTGGATCTCCTGAATGCAACATCTTCCTCGAATGTGACATCCCTACTGATCTCGATCAACTTCTGTCCTGGAATGTATATTCTGTAAGCTTTTGATGTCTCACTGTAGCCCACAAATATTCCCTTCTTGCCAAAAGGCTCCAACTTAGTTCTCTTTTCCTTTGGAACATGAACATAGATAGGACATCCAAAGATCCTCAAATGACTGACATCAAATGGTGACTTAGGGCTTCTTCCAGTAAAGAGGCTTCCTCAGTCATATTCTCCAAGATCTTATAGGGACTTTGGAGAAATTTAAGACATATCGACCCGTCTTGGAAGCTTTTGCCTTAAGAAGGTTGCAAATCTTGATCATGGATCATGGCCTTGGCCCTTCCACGGTGTCTGTTCTTTTCTTTTCGCCAACACCATTCTATTGAGGGATTATAGGGGACACAAAACTCCCTCTAATCCATGCATCAATAAAGATTCAAAAGCGCGAGGAGGTGTACATTCTCCTACCGATATCGGTCGGGGACCTTAATTCTTTTACGAAGATTTTCTACCAAGGCTTTAAATTCCTTAAACCTATCTAACACTTCCTCGGACTCTTTAGTTTTCAAAAAATAAATCCAAGTCTTCCTAGAGTGGTCATCAATAAAAAGAACATAATACAAGAATCCACTCGAAGACGGAACAGATATAGGACCACATAAATCAAAATGAATAAGGTCTAAAATACACTTAGATCTATTTTCTCTACAATGAAAAGGGGCTTTTATATTCTTACCCAAAGCAGCCCTTACAGTACCTTTATTGCTCTGGTTGAACTTAGGAAGGCCTGACACCATATTCTCCATGATAGGTAAGGCTCGGAAGTGTAGGTGAGCCAATCTCCGATGCCAAAGATCACATAGACTTGAAGAATCATGAACCAACTCTTGTAAAGGACGTGTGCAGACCCTGTAAAGACTTTCATATCTAACTCCAATTACTTGAGCATCCTTGAAGCTAGAGTTCTCCATCCACACTAGAACTTTGCCTTTGGAGAAGGCAACATGACATCCTTTATCTTCCAAGGCTGAAATAGAAATAAGATTGTGCTTGATTCCAGGAACATAAAGAACATTACTCAACTGAAGTGTGATGCCATAATCCAAATGAAGTGAAGAGGTCCCAAATCCTTTCACGAAGTAGCTAGCATCATCTCCAATAATGACTTGCTCGGAAGACTCCTTCACCACCAAACTTGATAAGTGCTCCTTAAAACCAGTGATATGTCGTGAAGCACCACTGTCGATCAACCAAGTGTTGGTGTCGTTAGGTACACTGCTTGCCAATGCCGAGTAGAACAAATATTCACTTGAATCCTTTTGCGGAGAAGCATCATCAACATCCGCAACGGTAACTTGTTGCTTAGGTCTAGTTGGACAATACTTGGCGAAGTGCCCAAACTTATCACACCTAAAGCATTGAATCTTGGACATATCCTCTTCTTCTTGAATGAAGGTGCATCAT
>VDFB02330883.1:0-30232 GCA_007258455.2 Sequoia sempervirens | reverse complement strand
TTCTATTTTTATAATATTATAATATTATTTTATTATTTTAATATTGCATTTTATAATAATATAAAATATAATCTCACTAATAAAGTGCAACATAACATTATAATATAATATAAAGGTTTCCATCAATAGAAATATCCATGATGATACTAGGAAAACCTTCATGAAGTCACGAAATGAGCCAACCAATCAACTGGGTATCTGCCAAATGACCCTCTTATCACGCGCCATTAGCCTATGAGAATCAGGAATTTGCTAATTCCTCTAAACTCCATTGCTCATGAAAAAGGGGACATTACACATCCTACCAGGTCTAGGTACATACCATTTGGGATTAAGAGCAAAGGCTGCCATATGAAGCGGGGTGTTCATAGTGTTCCACCGCCGCGTCACAATGGGCCTAATTTTTTGCTCATATAATCCCGAATTAGGATCCCTATTAGAAATTGCTTTCTTCATTTTTCCAACCATGGAGTCAAAAGTTTCATAAATCTCTCCAAGACTTGGAGAGTCTGTATCAACATATCTAATGACATCCACAACTGGTGAAATGATGGAACAAATATATCTGCAAACAAAAATTTGAAAAAAGAGAAGTTAGAACTTAGAAAATAAAAAAATAATAAAATCAGCAATCAATAAATTTTTTTTACCTCACATTGAACCACCAATTATCATCAAGAATTTTTTGTTTGATGCTTCCTTTTGCAATGCTTGCCATAGACCATCTATTCCACTTTGAATTAACCATCATCAACTGTAGAGCCTCCTGTACCTCAAGCATCCTCTCTAACAAAATAAAGTAGCTGGCATACCTTGTTGCTACAGGCTTGAGAAATTCCTTCTTTGAAAATGTCCTAAAGAGGGCAAGTGAGGTGTGATGGTTGCAAATAAACATTTGAATGTCTCTAGCCTCTACAACCACCTGCACCCAATCTATCTTCTCTATGTCTTTCAATGTGTTGTTCAACGCATAAACACAAGGGGTCCAAAAGATGTGCTTGTAAGCACTTTCAACCATCAAACTTGCTAATCTGCACACACGTGCTGAATCAGTAACCACCTGCACAACATTGGCTGCCCCAACCTCCTCTATAGCCTCTTTCAAAATATTAAATTGGGATTCTGCATCCTTATGCTTCCCAGAACAATCAACGGCTCTAAGGAAATATGAACCAGCTGAACATGTGACTATGATGTTTATAAGTGGCCGCTGTCTAATATCGGTCCACCCATCCATGACAATAGAGCAGCCTGTTCTAATCCAACACTGTCTCATGTCCTCCATCACCACACTCACCTTAGAATATTCTTTTTCAAGGAGTGTAGTGCGTAATTTATTTTCTATAGGGGGAACGAATGAGGTACCAACAACTGCCATATCTCTAAACATTTGTTTGAAGTAGGGAGAATGTGCTACATGGAATGGGATGGCATGGGCATAGAAAAATTTGGCAATGGAAGACTCTGCCACATCTCGTGCTTGCATATTGAACATACTTGCAACTGTATTTTGCTGCTCAGTAGAAGTAGCAGCCTTCCTCTTCCCTCTTGTGGAAATATGAACATCACCTGCACCACTACTACCACTACCAACACTAGGACTACCAAGCATAGAGGGCATAGGTGAGGTTGAATATGCGGATTGAGTTTGCATTTGCTGATCCATAGGCCTTCCTCCGGCCTCTATGTGCAATCTATAACACGCTATCCTCTCAAAATCTTTTATTTCTGTACAACCCTTGACCCCATGGCCTCCAAAACCCAATAGATGAGAATAGACTCTTGTATAGCTCCAATAATATTTATCTTTGCAAATGTGACATAGCCACAATCTACTACCCTTAGTGTTTTTCCCTTTGCCTTGGTCTATACATGATGCTAGTTGAAGAAGAGGTTTTTTAGGATTAAAAGGGCCTTTTGTATATTTTTTCAAATCTTCAGAAGGGATATCAAATGGGTTTGTTTGAGGCTGCCCCCTATGAACTGATTGGGTTTCTTCCCCCCTCTAAACATGCCCACTATCTTCACTACTGCTGCTCATTTTGTTTTGTTTTTGTTTTTGCAAACTGAAAATAAAATAAAAATACAAAAATTCATAGATTTTATCATTTTAACTTAGAAAAAAATGGAAAAAAATGAAAGATAATGGAAGAATAACTTACCTCTTTCACATGTCTTGCTGGTTGCCTTCTTAATGCTCTCCTTTTTTTCCTCCTAAATGCTGGTTTTTCTTCTCCAACACCTCCTTCAAACCCTCCTCTTTCTCTTCTCACTTTTGCTCTTGGCTGCAATTTTATTTTTTGGCAAGTTAAAATGAGGTCAAATGAAGGTAAGCTGTTTTAAGTGGCCATATTAGGGTTGGGAGGGCGTGGGGTCCACAAAATGCTGCTGGGCGAAGGGAGATGGTCGACCGTCCTCGGGACAGGTAGGCGTCCCCTATCCGTCCCTTGGACGACTGGTCGTCCCCCTTTTGATCCGGGACGTTTCGTCCAATCGAGGACATTCCCAAAAATCAGGGACTTTTTGGGGACGGCTGTTAGCCTTCCCCCAGGCGTACCCCGTCCCCAAAACGTTCTCGGGACGGGTACGGTGGGCAAAAACTCAGGGGACGCGTCCCCTTGTTTCCCTGTTTTGATCTGTTTTATTTCGATATTTCATCTGAAGAGGAAATTATGGGAGAGAGACATGATATGGGAGATAGGCGTGACATACCTTAGGGTAGCACCTATCAGATTCTTAATGACTTGGCTAGAAGCCAACAACAAGTGGTTCAGCTATTAAACCAACTTGTGAATTGTGGAAACAATGGGGTTAACAATGGTAACAATGGAAATAATGGTACAAATGGGCACAACGGAGGTAATGGGAATGATGGAAATAATGCAGAGGAAAGTAATATTCATATTTCGACACATAGTCGTGCTAGGTCAGCTAGTAGGGTAACACCCAGGCCCCTTATGCGTCAATTTTTGGGAGGTCAACCAGCTGATAATCAGGGGCAGCAGGCACAAGGAGAGGGGTTTTCAGATTACCTGAGAGAGTATGGTCTTTGGGGGATGTGTTCCATGTTGCTATGACATTGAAGGAATTCTATGCTATTAAGTACAAAAACAGGCCCAGAGACAACAACAGGGGACCCTAGAATCAAGATTTGAAACACAAAGTTGGAAAACTTTCTATTCCGTCGTTCGATGGTTCCAACAAGTGTATAGCTAGAGCTTGGGTGCAGAGGTTGGATACCTATTTCTAGCTTAATCCTTTGTTGGAGACAAAAGCAATTAAATATGCTACGTTGCACTTGGAGGGTGAGGCACATGAGTCGTGGTACCACAAACTTGTCACTTTGGGTCATGCGAACATCACTTGTTATCTGGACTTCAAACAGAGATTGATGGACATATTTGATTAGAAGGATCCAGAGCTGCATTTCAGGGAGTTGGCTCAGCGTAGATAGAGTGGCACAATGGACACCTACATTGCCAAGTTCCAAAGATTGACAGTTATGGTCACAAACATTTCAGAGCAGAGATTGGTCATGTTGTTCATTGACTGTCTTTTTGAGCCACTTCGTGGCTGGATTAAGGCTTTCAAATCCGAGTCACTGTAGGATGCCATTATTTGAGCTCGGGATATGGAGCACTTGGCACCTAAAAACAAATTCCCATCCAAGCCATTCATTCCACAAAAGAACGAAGACAAGAAACCCTTTCAGAAAGAGTGGCCTAAAAGGAGTAAAACCGAAGAGGAAGAACGCTGGGAATGTAGGAGAAAATAAATTTAGTATAATTGCAAGGAGTGTTGGGAACCGGGTCATTGTTGTTTGGGTAAGGGAAAGGTCCACTTTATGGAGGTTGTATTAGATGAATAGGATGAGGGTGAGATTAGACAGGCACAGGGCAGTGAGGACAGTAGTTCTGATGATGAGCAGCCACAGGTGGAAACTAAGAGTAGAACTGTCGCTACTATTTGAGGTACCCCTAGATTCAATTCATTCAGAGTTAGAGGGGTCGTGCAGGGTCAGCGTGTTACAACATTGATAGACAGTGGGGCAACCCACAACTTCATTGACTAAACCTTAGTGGCTAGGCCGGGTATACCGACATAGGACTTTGAGGGGTTCAATGTTATGGTTGCAGACGGGTTCAATATATCATGCGCGCAGAGTGTTCCTCAGTTGAGTGTCGTCTTGGGAAACTACACAGTCACATATGACTTTAATGTAGTTGACTTGGGTGATGCGAATGTTATACTTGGTATTCAATGGTTGCATTCGTTGGGTAAATATTCACAGAATTTCCAGACTATGGAGCTGAAGTTTGGGGCAGTGGATGGTAAGAAGGTTGTGCTCTGTGGAATGGCTAATGGGGCCCCGAAGATTGTGTTAGCAAAGAGGATGGAGAGTATATTTAGGCATGGAGATGTAGTGTGGGTAGCAAAATGTCTAATCACAACTAAGGACACACTTGACAAGGATCAATCAGATGATATTGACATACAAACACTTTTGGGTAAACACGATAGAGTGTTTGGGGAGATTCCTCCAGGGAGGTCACCAGATAGGGGGTTTGAGCACACAATTGATTTGGAGGAGGGGGCCAAGCCTGCTATTACCATCCCCTATCGTCATCCTAAACAGTTTAAGGATGAAATAGAAAAAGCAATCAAGGAATTTGTTGATATGGGACACATATGGCTGAGTTCCAGCCCTTTTGCTTCTTCTATGGTCTTGGTGAAGAAGAAGGATGGAACAATGAGGATGTGCATAGACTACAGGGCTCTCAACAAGAAGACCATCAAAAATAGGTACCCAATACCCAGGATGAATGAGTTGCTAGATGAGCTTCATAGGGTAGTATACTTCTCTAAGATAGATCTTTGCTCAGGGTACCACCAAATTAGAGTTAGAGAGCAGGATATTCATAAGATAGCCTTTTGGTGCCATTACAACTATGATGAATTCTTAGTCATGCCCTTTGGCTTGACTAACGCACCTACAACATTTCATTCTTGCATGAATCACATCTTTAACAAGCAGTTGCGTAAATATCTCCTTGTATTCTTCGATGACTTGCTCATATACAACAAAACGTGGGATGATGACCTTAAGCAGTTGGATGAGGTATTAAGTATTGTGGAGGAGCAGTCTTTGTATGCTAAGGCCTCAAAGTGTGAGTTTGGCCTTAAGGAGATACTGTATTTGGGACATGTTATTAGTGCACAGGGTGTTCTGGTCCATTAGGAGAAGATCTAGGGAATTCTTGATTGGCCACTACCTAGGACACTTACAAAGCTGCGAGGGTTCTTTGGACTATGCAGCTATTACAAGTGTTTTGTTAGATGAATTTCTTAGTTGGGGGCACCATTGACAGACTTGACAAAGAAGGGAACATTCAGTTGGTTTGAGGAGGCAGAACGAGCGTTTTACAAGGTCAAGGAGGTGATTAGCACTTGCCTAGTGTTGGCACTTCTTGATTTCACACAACTGTTTGTTCTCGAGTGTGATGCATTTGGTGAGGGTATGCGTGTAGTATTGATGCAAAACAAACACCCTATTGCTTTTGAGAGCTGCAAGTTGAGGGGACCTGAGAGACTTGTTGTGACCATTTCACACATCGCCCCATTGCAAATGGGGACCCCCTGTTTTCGCTTTTTGCCTCGGTGTTGCAGTTGCATGTCATTTGTCTTTTTACAATGAGGTCATCATTTTGAGGGTTTCAAGTCAGTTTGCCGAGAGTCATCTGAGCCAAGTCAAGAATCCATGCTTGAATCAGCGCGTAAACGTCACCATCATGCTTAGAAGGCCTGGGAGACAAAGATCGACTGTCGTTTCAGTCAAATCCGACACTTCCAAATTTTTAGGGTTTCTCACCCCGGGCCCCCTATTTTTTAGGACCTACTTTTTTGGCACTTTTGGGCAATTCTGGGATCCCTATTTTTTAGGGTCTATTTTTGGAAAGTTGCTATTTTTGGAAAATTTCTATTTTTGGAAAGTTTCTATTTTTAGAAGGGTCCCGAGTTCTGAAAACGCACTCAGAAGTTCAAAAAACTCAATAGATCTCTCAGAAAATCGAAATGAAAATTTTGAAATTTTTTCGAAAAATCTGGAAAATTCGTTCAAAAATGGTGAGAAATTCTGGAAAATTACAGAGAAATCTGGTAAAGAGCACTAAAATGGTTGAAAATTTGACGAACCAGTCAAGAAATCCAAGCAATTCATGGAAAAATCTGAGAAACTCATCGGAAATCTGAGATAATGACTGAACATTCATGGAGAATCTGGAAATTCATGAGAAATCTGGGCAAAACTGAACATCTATTCATGGAGAAAACTGAGATATTCGCCTAAGTATGGAAGACTTTCAGCTCACAGTCAAGGGTGAAGCTTCAGCCAAGCAATCAATGGCACAAAAATCTGAGCAATGGCCAACAAAGTAATGAAGTCCGCCCTTGGAAATGTCTAAGTCAAATGAGCCAATGGCCAGACCATCAGCCAAGTCCGCCCTTGAAAGAAGTCTGATGGCAAGCAAATGCAGCAAGAGGCAATGTCAAGGAACTTCCAAAGTCCGCCCAGCACTCAAGATGCTTATCCTAGGATCTTCCAAAGTCCGCCTTGCATATCCTTGCATATCCTTGACACTTCCAAAGACCGCCTTGCATATCCTTGCATATCCTAGGATCTTCCAAAGTCCGCTAAGGATGATGCCAAAGTCTCTTGAAGTCCGCCTTGCACATGCCAAGAGGTTGGAAAGTCCGCCTAGGCACATGAGAAGCAAAAAAATCAAAAATTTCACTAAGTCTTGGTGCCTAACAATGAAAATTTCGAAATTTTGCCTAAGTATAAAAGCCTAAAAAGATGGAAAATCAAAATTTCTGCCAAATATTATGACATTTCCAAGGGACAAAGTATTAAGGCAAATGCTAAGAGCTTTAAAAGTCCGCCATTCACAAGAAGGAGGTGCCAAAAGGTTCTGAAATCCGCCCAGCAGCAAAGGTGCATATCCTAAGGTCATTCAAAGTCCGCCCAGCTCATCCTTGACCCCTCTAAAGTCCGCCCAGCATAAGAGGCATGTCCAAAAGGCTTGGAAGGTCCGCCTAGGCATGTAGAAGAGGGAAAAGTTAAAAATTTTGCTACGTGTTTATGCCCAGCAAGGAGGAAATTTCGAAATTCAACTAAGTATGAAAGCTTAAAGGGGATGAAAAACTGATTTTTAGCTAAGTGTTGTGATATTTCCAAAGGGATAAAATGCTAAAGTGTTAAGGAAATCCGCCCTAGAAAAGAGGGACATCCAAGAGAGACGTCCAAAAGAGTCCTGAAGTCCGCCATACATACTGGAAGACATATCCTTGACAGCTCTAAAGTCCGCCATCCTTGTCCTTGACCCCTTGAAAGTCCGCCATGCACAAAGGGATGTCCAAAAGAGTCTTAAAGTCCGCCCTTGACATCCTTGACCCTTCCAAAGTCCGCTTAGGCATGTAAAATGAAGGGAAATCAAAATTTTTGCTAAGTGTTGGTACCCAGCAAAGTGAATTTCGAAAATCTGCTAAGTATGAAGGGTGGAGGATCCTTTCCAAAAGAGGCAAAATGTTGAAACAAATGCTAGAAGCTAAGAAATTCGCTCTAGAAAAGAGGGATATCCCATGGTGCTCGTCCTAAAGACTTACAAAGTCCGCCATAAGCTTGGAAAGAGTTAGCAGGGTACTAAAGACATCCATGATCTTCGTCCAAAATGTCAAGGAAGTCCGCCTAAGACGATAAGATTTTTGGCTAAGTGTCAATGCCAAGTCCAAGAAAAAGTTCGAAATACTTGCCTAGGTGAAGAGGCTAGGGGATGAGAAATGAAGACGTTGGCCAAGTATTGTGACACTTTCGAGAAGACAAATGCCAAGTTTGAAAGGACATGTGCTAAAGAAGAGTAGGATGTGGCAAGAAATAAAACGAAGTATGCCTAGCACAAAAGAGGAAGAGGAATTAAATTTGCCTAAGTGTGGAAAATGTTGAGAAATTGACAACTTTGGCCGAAGAAAAATGCCCAAGGCAAAGAGAAAGGTAAGATCGCCTTTAGCCAGAAGGAAAGAGAATTTGTTAAGTGTCAAAGAAATTCGCCCGATGAAGACATCCGGACGAGGATTTTGCCTATAAAAATTCGACTGAGCGAGGAAATATTTGACTTTGGCAGAGCAAAATAAGCTTAAAATCTCGCCTCGGCAAAGCAAAATAAGGATCTGGCAATGAAATTTTCGACGGAATGGCTTAAATTTTGGTTTGGCTAGACGAAATTGAGGATAAAATTGGAAGATACACTCTTAGCCAAGAAAAATGAAAGGAAAATCGAAATAGCCATGGGTCGAAGACGAACGGGTTGGAATAAATTAAAATATTTTAATATTTTATTTTCAATGCCTTGGACAAAATGAAGTTTGCCGGAGATGTTTTGGAGGAAAATAATTTGTGCCGGCCAGAGATAAAATCCGAAGGGAAAAATTAAATTCACCATGGCTTCAGGAGAGAGAGTGGTGAAAATTTAGGAGAGAGAAAATCTGAATTTGTTTATTTTATTTCTTGCAGGTGGATGACGACGCGAGGCGAGTCTTCAAAGAAGAAGCAAAGGCATGGAATGGAGGCAAGTCTGCTTCAAGCCAGATAGAGTGAAGGAAAAAGATGGCAAAACCACTAGCAAATCCGACTTTGCTCAACTGAGAAATGGCACAAGCATGATAAAGTTCGACTTCTCCCTAGAAATGTTTGTCCAAAGTGGCTTGAAGTCTGACTTAGGCCGAGAGAGAAAACGTCCAAGCTCATATGAAGTCCGCCCAAGGAGAGGACGAGAAAATTGGCTAGAAGAATTCACTAAGTGTTGGACGGAAAACAGGAAGGGTGAAGAGGAAAATAAAGAGGAAGTGAATAAAATTCTTGTCCAGGGATGGAATTTGTCCTACATAGCACAAGCCAGATTCAGAATTGAAGGCAAATCCACAGGCAAAGTTCGTTCGAGCATGGTGTTGAATGATCCAGATGATGTTACAAAATGAACCTGAATAGCCAAAATTTGGCTAAGTCTAGGAAATACTTCACAGAGGAAATTCCAATTTCCTCCATTGTGGCGAAAGCACAAAGACATTCTTCTCCAGATTCTAGACACTTGAAAGGAGTCCAAGATCAAAGTTAGGAAGGAACAAGCACAACGGACAGAGTCATCGGCAGGGAAAATATTCTAAGGCAAGCACGTGAAGAAAAATGAAGCAACCAAGGAAGACATCCAGCACGCTGAGGTGGCGCCTCGTCATCTTCCAACCAATCAAATTGTTCCAAATCAACATATAACAACTTTCTATTTTATTGTTGATTTATATTTAGCAAAAGGGACAAGTGTCCTCAAATGAAATTTTCTCATTGGTCGAAAGTGACAAACCCTAATTAGGGTTTTATTTTGTAATCTCGGCCGTTGATTTGAAATCAATCTTGACCATTGAATTGTAATTGGGGAGCCTATAAATTGAGCTCGCCCCCTCATTTGTAAGGTGTGGAGACAGATTATGTATATTGTCGCATTGAGACTATTTTGAATGATAAAAGCTCTTGAGCATGATTTGCCTTGAATCACTTCTTATTGTTGAATAGTAAGCGAGGTTACATATTGCCTTCCGCCATAGATTAGAGTTAAAGTTAGATTAGGTAGAATTTGCTTTGAAAAGTTGTTAATTGAATGAGAGATTGATCGTATTGATTCAATGGTGAAGTGTAGCTCATACTTTTTTCGAATGGATGATTTGCATTCGATTTGTAAAGTTAGCCTGAGCTCTTAAACGTGGAAGCTTAACTTCAACCTCATTCGAGGTGTGAAAATTATTCTCACAAACCCCTTGAAGATTGCACCCATTTTGCGTATGTTGTCCTGCAGGAGGCGAAACAAAATGTGGTTTATTTCCCTTCACCGAGTCCTTACTGTCTCTTGAGTTCTTAGGCTTAGACTAGATTCTCTGAACCCTATTCTTTTTGCCATTTTTTTTGAGATCCACAATTGAAAGTCCTAATTGAGAACCTACAAAGATAAATTTCCTAAGTCCCCGAACTTGTGCAGACTTTCTACGTAAGTCCCCTTGTTTATTACCAGCATTATCACAACGACCATTGAGCTTATCCACACGTCGAGACCCGACTAAAGAAACCTTGGAATCGCCTATGCGGTGGTTTTTCAAGAGAGGATAGAGTGTCTTTGGACATTTTTATTCTGATGTTTGGTGGATGATAAAACACTCATCAACAAGACTTTACTCAATTTATGAGAAGGAGATGCTTTCCCTAATGCATGCATTGGTGAAGTTCACGAAGTATTTGGTTGGAGGTAAGTTTGTGGTGAGGACGAACCACAACATTCTCAGGTATTTTTTGGAGTAGAAAGACTTGAATGAGAGACAACAAAAGTGGGTCAATAAAATATAGCCCTACGATTTTGACTTTGAGTATGTGAAAGGGAACAAGAATGTTGTTGCAGATGCCCTTTCCAAGAAGCCATCAATTTGCTCACTTGTAGAGGTTTCAACAGATTGGAATTCCCATCTTTTGGTAGAGTATTCCAAAAACAAGTTTACATGTGAGGTGATGGACGGACAGGTACAGGATGATCGGTACAGAGTTATGGATGATATTATTTTCTACAAGGGGAGAATCTACCTAGTGCTAGAATTTGAACTAAAGGAAAAGGTTCTGCGAGCTTCACACGACACACTGTTAGTAGGTCATCAGGGTTACTTCAAAACATACCGGCGGGTTAGAGAGAGGTTCTCTTGGAAGGGCCTCAAGGAGGATGTATTGAGGTATGTTAGGGAGTGTACGACTTGTTAGCAAAACAATTCAGAGCATTTACATCCAACGGTTTATTGTAGCTTCTGTCCATACCTGAGCAGAAGTGGGGGAGCATTTCCATGGATTTGATCACCGGTCTACCCAAGGTTCATAATGAGGACTGCATATATGTGGTTGTGGACCGTTTGACGAAATATGGTCATTTCTTCGCCATATCAAAATATAAGGCACCCTAGGTAGCAAAATTTTTCTTTAGGGAGATTTTCAGGTTGTATGGACTGCCAAGATATATAGTGAGTGATAGGGACAACAGGTTGCTAAGTGCTTTTTGGTAGGAGTTATTCAGGTTGGCAAGGACGGAGTTAACTTTGAGCACGAGTTATCACCCCTAGATAGGCGAACAGATTGAGATAGTGAACAAGTGGATTGAGGGGTACTTGCGTAACTACATTTCAGGACAACAGAGAGTGTGGGTCAAGTGGTTGCACTTGGTTGAACACTGCTACAATACCACTTACCACATGTCGATTGGCATGCCACCTTTCTGTGCTTTGTATGGGTATGATGCACCATCCTTGATGGACTTAGCTTTTGTTGAGAGCAGAGCTCCCAAGGCTAAGGATTGGATTAAGGAGAGCCAGGATATTTTGAGAGCTCTTAAGGATAATTTGCAGTTGGCTCAGAATCAACAGAAGATATATGTAGACAGGCATCGGGTTGAGCAAAGTTTTGAGGTTGGGGATATGGTTTTCCTTTGTTTGCAGCCATACAGATAGTCTTTGTTGAAGAAGAGCGGGGCAAAAAGGCTCAAGCCTTGGTTTTATGGGACCTACAAGATCATCAGATGTGTTGGGGAGGTAGCATATGAATTGGATTTTCCAGAGGGAAGTAAGATCCATAATTTATTTCATGATTTGTGCCTCAAAAAGGCCTTGGGACAATAGTTTACTTCATCTTCCAAGTTAACCCATTGGATGAGGAGGGACATTTGGTGCTGATTCCTAAGGAGATAGTTGATACCCGAGAGAAGAGAATGAAAAACAAAGTGTTTAAGGAGTTTTTGGTCAGATGGAGAGACTTGCCAGTAGAGGACGCAACTTGGGAGGGAGAACAGATTCTATAGCATCCCAATTTGCAATTGCTTGAGGGCAAGCAATCTCAAGAAGGGAGGACTATAATGTCCCCTTCTTAGTAGCCACTCAGGTGATCACTTAGCCTTTTTAATTCCCGAAGGCTAAAATTGAAATTAAGGGAATCCTTTACTTAATTATTTAATATTGCTTGGCGTCAAGTTAATTTTATAAGGTGATATTAATTAATTAATAAAGTAATGCTTTAAAGTGACTTAAGTGAAATATTTAAAATGAACTTATAAAGTCACTTTAAATTTCGTGAGCGGGAAACTAAGTGGGAAATATAAAAGGCAGAAAAAGGTTCGTCTCTCACATTCTGGATTTTATTTTCTCACAACAACTTTGGAGAGCCTTTGGAGGTTTTCATACTGAGGGTTTTGAAAACCCTACTATTTCTGTTTTGGTTGTGAAACCATCAACCCAAGTTGAGAATCGTCGAGAGAACCAAACAGGTTTTTGTAATGTCCCCTTCTCAAACCTGACATTTCCAGTGACCGTTGGCCTTTCGTTGGGAACCTGAAGGCTAGTCGGAAGTTAAAATTAGGGTTTCCTAATTTTGAGGAGGTCATTGCTCAGAGATGGTGGATTCAATGGCGGATTCTTTCTGGGTTTTCAGAGAGCTTCGTAGTGGTAGGTTCATCTCGGCATTCAGAGCACTTTTTGGAATTTACTATTTTTAGTAAATTCTATTTTTGGCAGTTTTCCAGATGAGTTCAGTTCGGTGGACTTCCTGCTTCAGTTTGATCAGATGTTGGCTCAGTTGGCTTCAGGACACATTCGGAGGGATGAGTTAAGTCATTTAATTAAAAAGGTCACGTTTTGAATATTATATTTTAATGTTGACTATGGGCCTAGATTAATGACTTAATGCTGTTTTAAAAGTGGGTCCTTGAGGGTGGCGCCCTCATTAAGAGATGATTTAATTATTCCCTAAGTCAAAGCAAGGGTATGAGGGGCGCATATTTCAAGAATGATATTTAATTAAAATGTCAAAACTAAGCTTTGAAGGAAAAGTACGCCCATCCTTGAGGGAAATTGGGTTTTGACCTAAAAGCAGATTTTAGGGTTTTGTGAAGTCAACGGAAGAATTATAAAAGGGAGTCTTGGTGCATCATTTCTTCATCTTTGGACGACTATACTGTTATGCTGCCGGATTGGCTCTGGAATCGCTTCGAGGAATGAAGGCCTCCTAGCTCGGGCATCGCTTCGTGTTTGCAAGACAACATCAAGTGGTGATTCTTAGTCTAGTTTGTGAGTTATTGAATATCGTGCATTGTGTTTAGCTTCTTGCATTGTTAAATCTGTTTTGGGCATTTTAGTGTTTCAGCATTTTAGCATCATTTAATACAGCAGATTGCATGTTTCACTCATATCTTGAAAAATACAAAAATAGTCTTTCTGGGTATCGTCTCATTCTCTTTGTTTGTCAAGAGCAATCATATTCTCCAGTTTTTAGATTTTATAGTGCTTGCATTATTTTTAAAAGTGAAATCGCCTTTACCAGCAAGGCCGTACCTTTTCAGTCTTCTTGGGATTCGTGCATTAAGCATTCGTTGCATATTGAGTCCGGGTTAAGTTGTTGGATTGGGCGCCATCATCATATTAGTCTTATGCATCTTAGTTTGGGCAATTTGAGTGAGTTGTGAGGGAGCTATGAGCATTTGGATCAATTCATAGGCTGCTGTTTTTAACTACAAAATACAGATTTGTGGAAAACAGAAAAACAGAATGTTAATTACAAAATTTGTAATGATTTGATATGGCTTCTTGAACTCAGCCAAGAGAGATTTTATTGTATTGTAATGATTCATATTTCCAGCTCTAACATCTTGACAGGCGTATGATATTAAATTGTAAACTGTCCAGTAGTACTGGCAGTCATTCTTCAGCTTGTTGATTTGAATTTGTATTGCTCAATTTCATTTGAAGTTTGTAATAGATAGATCTCCGCCCTATGGTCGCTACTTACCCACACTGGGTCAGCAAGCACATTCTGGGTGTTGAGTGTTTCAACTCTCAGTAGTTTCTTTCAAGCATTGCTTTTAGTTTTCACTCCGTCATATGGTCGCCCCTCACTCCGCATTGGATTGGGTAGCACATACTTGACGTTGAGTTCCTTTCTGCATCTAGAATAGAAGATCCTCTGACCAATGCTCGCCATCATCGGCGCCATTCTGGTTAGAGTTGCTTTCTTGCACGTTTTGGTTTTCTCCGCTAACCTTAACGGGTGCACTGCTTTGTAATCTGTTAATTAAAAAACGAAAAAATTTGGCTCGGAATATTTCAGTTTTCTACTTTGCACTTCAATGTGGATTTGATTTGTATGAGTTGGAGAGATTTCGACTAATGCAAAAGTGAATTCAAGGCAAGAGATTTAATGAGAAAAATGGAGTGTATCTCAGTCTATCTGCTTATTGTTCATTGAACTTTGCATCTCCATGAAAGTTGAGTTTGGGAGCTTCCCTAGTGATTTTGATGGCGTGACTCTTTGAAGGAACCCTAGGGACACTATTTCTAAGTACAAGACACCTGCACAAGTCGTGAAAGTGAAGAAATAGGTCAAAATATAAAGGACGTGTTTGCATATACTTGCTATTTTGATTCTGATGAACATGCAAGCAAGGAAGTGAGAGCAACTTGATAAAATAGAATATTTGCCAACTTGGAAAAGAATCAAAAAAATTGGTTTTATCCGGGAACAGATTTTACAGAAATGATGGAGCAAATGTATCTGCAAACAAAAAATTTAAAAAAGACAAGTTAGAACTTAGAAAATCAAAAAATATTAATAATAAAATCATATTTTATTTTATTTTTTATAAAATCAACAATCAATAACAAATTAGTAATTGTTTTACCTCAAATTGGACAACCAAGTATCATCAAGAATTTTTTGTTTGATGCTTCTCCCTTCTGCAGTGCTTGCCATAGACCATCTATTCCACTCTAAATCAACCATCAACAACTGTAGAGCCTCTTGCATGTCAAGCATCCTCTCTAAAAAAATAGAGTAGCTGGCATACCTTGTCTGTACAAGCTTGAGAAATTCCCTCTTCAAAATTGTCCTAAAGAGAGCAAGTGAGGTGTGATTGTTGCAAATAAACATCTGAATGTTTGTAGCCTCTCCAACCCCTTGGTGAACCCAATCTATCATCCCTATGTCTTTCAATGCGTTATTCAACACATGAACACAACAAGGGGTCCAAAAGATGTGCTTGAAAGCACTCTCAAACATCAAACCTACTAATTTGCACACACGTGCTGAATTAGTGACCACTTGCACAACATTGGCTGCCCCAACCTCGTCTATAGCATCTCTCAAAATATGAAATTGGAATTTTGTGTCCTTGCGCTTCCCAAAACAATCAATGGCTCTAAGGAAATATGAACTAGCTGTACATGCGACTATGATGTTGATAAGCGGCTGATGTCTAATATCAGTCCACCCATCCATGATAATAGAGTAGCCCGTCCTAATCCAACACTGTCTCATGTCCTCCATCACCACACAAACCTGAGAATATTCTTTGCCAAGGACTGTACTGTGTAGTTTATTTTCTCCAAGGGGGGTGTATGAGGTACCAACAACTGCTACATCTTTAAACATTTGTTTGAAGTAGGGAGAACATTCTACATGGAATGGGATGGCACGGGCATAGAAAAATTTGGCAATGGAGGACTTTGCCACATCTCGTGCTTGCACATTGAACATACTTGCAACTATATTTTGCTGCTCACTAGAAGTACTAGCCTTCTTCTTCCCTCTTGTGGAAACATGAACACCTCCCACACAAATACTACCACTACTAACAATAGGACTACCAAACATAGAGGGCATAGGTGAAGTTGAATGTGCGGATTGAGTTTGCATTGGCTGCCCCATAGGCCTTCCTTCGGCCTCCATGTGCAATCTATAACACTCTACCCTGTGGAAATTTTTTATGTCTTCACAAACCTTGACCCCATGGCCTGTATAACCCAATAGATGAGAATAGACTCTTGTGTAGCTCCCATAAAATTTATCTTTACAAATTTGACATTGCCATAATCTACTACCCCATGTGTTTTTCCATTTGTTTTGGTCTATACGTGATGCTAATTGAAGAAGAGGTTTTTTAGGATAGAAAGGGCCTTTTGCATATTTTTTCAAATCTTTGGAAGGGATTTCATATGGGTTTGTTTGAGGCTGCCCCCTTTCACCCGATTGGGTTTCTTCTCCGCTTTCAACATGCCCACTACCTTCACTACTGCTACTCATTTTGTTTGGTCTTGGTTTTTGCAAATTGGAAATAAAAAAAGAAATATAGAAAATCATACATTTCATCATTTAAACTGTCATGTCCCCATCCTAGTCAGCACAGCTGGTGACGAGGTTAGCCTATCATTCGATCCTCGTAGGCTGACAGAAGTGTTCAGAGGATCATTTTTGGCAGTTGCTCAGTGTTTGATAGCTCCAGTTTGCAGTGTGTCAGGTTGGGCCTTCGCAGAATCTTCCAGAGAGCTTTTTCAGAGAACTTTCTATTTTTAGAAAGTTAGGTCAGGCGGAAGCTGCTACTTCGGGCAGGGCACCTGGTGCAATTATTCAGCTCAGTTTCGACCCAGTTCAGCGGTTGATTGATTTGACGGAGAAATAAGGGGTATTTGATGAGTTATTAAATATTTAATAATTTGACTTTATAATAAAGTCACTTTATTGAAATATTTAAATATTTAATTATTCGGCTTAAAATTATAAAGTATTTATTATACTTTATAATATATTATTAAAATGTGACTTAATGAGTATTTAATATTCATTAAAAGTGGGACGCCAATAATTAATCATTTCTCCTAAGTCAAAAGGTGAAAATTAAATCATTTATTTAAATGATTATTTTAAAGGAGATTTAGGTCGAACTTTTCAAAGAAGAATATATGTTTCTTCTCAAGGCAAAATCGAACTATCATGTTTATTATTCAATTTTGTCTTTTTGGCATCTGAGCTTTGGAGTTTGCAAACCCTAGGGTTTCCGGCAGACGATCGTTTCTGGAGAACGAAAACTCTTCAGAGATTAGGCAGACTGAGGCTGTGAAATACCAGTTTAAGCTTGCATCTGGGTGACTTCATTCAGGAGTTACAGATTGGATTGATTGACAGATTCATCAGTGATCAGCAGAGATATTCATCTTCCTTTTGAGGCAATTTCATTCATTACCATTCAACAGTGTTTTGGCACGAATCTCAAGGAGCCGTACTTGTCATTTATTGCTGTACTTGGCCGTACCAGCAAGGCCGTACTTTCTTGTCTCTGGAGAATCGCCTTCCATCTTCAGGTTTTGGTCAGTGGACTTTGGGCGCAGTGGTTACTGGACACTTTTGCATTGGTTTTCGAGCTCGAGATTCCTCCATTAATTTCTGGCCGTACCCTCAGCATTTATTACAGCCGCCATCATGAGAAATCATGTTTTTCATCAATAAATTTATTGTATTTCATTTATAGCTCCATCTTTATCATTGTAATTGCTCTGGAAATTAAATACATTGAGGCGCCTATCATATCTGAGCATAAAATTGCAATATTGAATTTATTTAGATTTTATCTGCAATTTCTTAATAAAATCGCAGCATTTATTATTTTGTCAAAAACCCTCAAAAAATACAAAAAAAACGAAAAAACTTGCAAAACAAACAAAAATCCATCAGGGTTTCAATTTGAGAACCACCAGGGTTCTGACATAAACTTAGAAAAAAATGGAAAAAAAGAAGAAAAAAATGGAAGAATAACTTATCTATTTCAGTTCTCTTGTCGGTTGCTGTCTTAATGCTCTCCTTTTTGCCTACTAGATACTGGTTTTTCTTCTCCAATAGCTTCTTCAAACCCTCGTCTTTCTCTTCTCGCTTTTCTCTTAGCTGCAATTATTTTTGGCAAGTTAAAATGAGGTCAAATGACTTTCAAATGAAGTTTTAAGTTAGCATATTAGGGTTGGGAGGGCGTGGGGTCCACATAGAAAAGCATTAAAAAAACCTGTTTTAATTTTGGACTTTTTTTATGTTCTAAGGTTACTGGAAAATAGGGGACAGCTGGTTGTGCTTGGGATGGTCGAGGGACGCCTAGGTGTCCCCTGACCGTCCCTTGGCCATCCTTGGTACGTTTCCGCCAATCCGAAATGTTCCAAAAAAAGGAAACATTTTGGGGACGCCTGGGAAATGTTCCCAAGGTGTCCCCTGTCCCTGAAACGTCTCGTGTACGGGTACGAGGGGCAAAAGGGCAGGGGGCGCGTCCCCATGGACCACTGGTTTATATGCTTTGTCTCCTCGGGGAGGGGAGCCAGGCTATCACTTATTTCCTCTTTTGATTTTTGCAGTGTATTATTCTTAGTTGTGGTACTTTGTGATACCTTTTTTGGGCGATTTTGCACCACAAAGGCTCTCCTAAACCCATATACCTTGTGGGAAGTGAGCTTTGGCTCTTCCTGCATCCAAGCCACAAACACTTCCTTGCCATCTGTATTGCCTTCTTTGCTGTCTAGTTCAATTTTCCTTTCAATGGTGGGTTCTTCAAGTATGTTTGTTTTCAATAGTGTGGAAATTGAACTATATTGTTATTGTTTGAAAAGGATATTTCCTCTTTTTTGGAGTCCACTATTCGTTTCTTGTTGACGAACCATTGTAATTCTAGTAGAGCTTAGAATGTGTTGAAAGGTTCTTTCAAGTATGTATGTTTTCAATAGTGTGGAAATTGAACTATTTTGTTATTGTTTGAAAAGGATATTTCCTCTTTTTCCGAGTCCACTATTCCTTTCACTTTGACGAACCATTGTAATTCTAGTAGAGCTTAGAATGTCTTGAAAGGTTCTTTCATTGCTACTACTTCAAAATTTATTATTAATTGACACCTTGTACGTTGACCTCCACATTTTTCCAAGTGCCCATGGTTTGCATGCCTGAACCATCCGTTAAGCTGATATTGTACGGAGTGTTATTTTTTGCCTTCATAGTTCCTTCAAAGTCTTTTGTGGTATAATATTGCTATTTGCTCCCAGGTCTACCATGATTTGCTTAACTTTCTGGTGATTAAGATGTGCAGTTATCATTAGTCAAGTTATCATTAGTGTCTATTCTTCTAATCCCGACCAGTTTGTTGTGTTCTTCTGACTTGTGGCGAGAAATTGGGGTGGTTGTCCCATTGTTTGCCAAACTGTTCTAATTTTCTCAGTAGGTTTTTATGTTTTCCCTTTGTGGCCAACTGTTTTAGTAGAGTCACCTCTTCCTCTAAAAAATAACTCTTTTGTTCCTTTTTAATAATTGGTTTTGTATTGTCAACAATTTTATGATGTTCCTTTTTTGGTATTAATTGTTTTGCTTCATCTTCTTCTTCATATTCTTCCTCATCTTTTGTATTTATCGTGATTGGTTTATTTTTGGCGGTATATGTTCCCTCGCTGGTGATTATTGCAATTTTGTTTTTCTTATTTTTTAGTATTTCTATTTTTATTTTTCTATCTTTGCTTTTCCTCCTGGTAGTATTCTCCAGAGGTATCTTCCTCTATGGAAGTGTCAGATGACCAGTTATCTTGTTTTTGACATCTTCTTGCCCCTTGTGGTTGGTTTAATGGGACTTTTCTAATGACTCTTGCACCTCTATTAGTTTCTTGATGTTCATTGCTCTTTGATTGGGCCATGGTATTTTGAAAATATTGTTGAACCCTTTCGCATGTAAAAATATCATGGTCGGGGTTTTCACAAAATACACACTTATTATTCGACCAACATTTTGTGGCATAGTGACCTATTTTAGCGGGATTAAAGCATGTTTTGTCATCTCTTTTGCGGTTTACTCTTCCATGTCCTTTTCCTTCTCTGTAACTTCCCGAGGATTCGTGATGCTCTAAGTAATTTTGTAGAGGGTTATTTTACATGGAGTTTGCATTTCTATTGTTTGTCTATGGGGGTACCCTATGTCCATGGTCTTGGATTTAGAGGGGTCACTTTACGAGCCCCTTGACGTATGTCATTTTCTATCAGTGTCGGGATCATAATTTTGGTACTTAAGGCATTGAAGGTCATGATTTGTGTTTTGATTTCTAACTTGAAACCCTAGAGATGGACTCTCATATATTGTGTGGTCATCCCACTCTCTGCATAATCCATAATACACTAATTGGAGTGTCCTTGTTATTGTTTGGAGTTCCACTCTTATGGTGGCGGCCCACTTTGCACCCTATGCTTTTGGACAATCATTTTGCGTGTGTCCTCTTGACCAATATGTGCAACATATATTTTGTTTTCCTTTGTTTGGTTCTTCCTTTTGCCATTATTTCTTGGTGTAATGTTAATTGTTCAATGATCGCCTGCATTTTCTCTAGAACATTGTTTTCTTTGTCATTATCTGCCCTCCTTCAGGGTTGTGCCTCTATGTGGTATGTCATGGTTACCGCATCTGAGTATGTATTGAAGGATCTACCATCCAAAGCTACCCTAATTTCTCTGTCCAGGCTATAGATAAACCACTCACCTTTTTGTTATTGTGTAAGGGGTTCGTTGAGTTTGCAGGAGACTTCCTTAAATATTTGATCATAATCCTTCACTGATTCTCCCTTTTTTTGTACCAATTCTCTCATTTTACTTGCATTGTTAGATGATACTTTTACAGTGTCCAAATTTGTCAAAAATTCCCTTTTCACCTCGTCCCAATCTTTATCGTGCTTTGAATAAGTTTTTCTTTACCAACCTAGTGCTTCTTTTCTCAATGATCCAACTAATTCAAACAACTTAACTTTATCTTCATCCACTCCTTTTCTTTGCCACAGTGACGAGTATAAAAATATGTTCCACAACTTTAGTGGTGTCTTTACTGAACACTAGGATTTTGATTGAAGGCTCCAAGTAGGGTTAGCTTTTCCTTGTTTTGTTTTGCGGATGGGTTGAGTCTCTTTCATCTCCTTTTTGCTAATTCTTATGGCTACATGCTTATTTTGTCCACCCTTGTCCCTTGCTAACTTGGTCTCAAAGTATTCTTTTCCCAAAATTTCTTCACAATCTGTTGTAACTTGTTATTGTGGACTCTCTTCTTCTTGCAGTGTGTTTTAAACTAAATTCTCCTAGCAGTATATGGTATGGGGGATGGGTCTTGGTTCGGGGGTTGTGACTCTTCATAATGGCGTTTTGTGCTTGGTGATAACTTTTTGTTTGTAAGTGACATCTGATTTGTTATTTTTTGACAAATCTTTTCCGAAATTAATTGGGGGTTTATTTCCTTCTTCTAGCTCTTCTACTCTTAGTTTTATTACATTTTTATTAACCAATTGTTGTAAGTAATCTTCATTGATAAAGAGTATTTTTCTTGGGGTTTTTAGAAGTTCCATGAATTTTTGATCTAATTTAATTGTGATGCTTGATAAATATGGTTTCATTTTTGGTGTTTTTAGTTAAATGTGGTAGTGTTGAAGCCTCATCACTTCCATGACCATCTGCCTTGAACTTTCTTGATGCCTCATAGCTTTCTAGGCTTCCTTTTGAATGTATTAGGATTTCTTCAGCCATATTGAGAAGGGAGGTTACTTGTTCTTGAGTTTTCCATTTTTCTTTTTTTTTTTTCCGGTAGCACCCACAACAACGTGCTCAACAACACCTTCCTTGTGACACTCTCTCTCTCTTTTCTCTGCAATCTCCATTCTTCTCCGACATCTTTCCTCCCTCTTTCCACTCTGTCTTTGCCTCCTTTCTTTTGAATTTGGGTTGCCATTTTGGTTTTCCTTGCCAACTTAATCTCCTCTTTAATTTCTCTTGATTTCTTGTCATCACTTTTTGCCATGGGTGTTTTTGATTTGGTATTATTCCTTTATTTCACACCATGATAGTTGTTTTGTATCTACTTTGATTATCTCACATCTTTTGAGGGATTTCTTTCGGAGATCCCCCCTTTCCATTCTCCATCCCTTGGATACCTAACCTTGTCTCATGAGGTTGACACCAAAGGGATACTATCGCAAGTTCTGAAAAGAATTTCATCTTTCTTTTTACAATTTGATCTGATTTTTTTCTTTTGTTTTTTGATTTCCTTTGTATCACCTAACTAGGGTCTCAACAACGAAATTGATGTTAACAAGAAAATGGAGGGATACAAATCGGAGTTTTGTGCCCTAAATATTCTCTATAATTTGTATTATACCCTTGACTCAGCAATAAAGAGTGATCAAACATTAGTGTATAATGTGGAACAAACAAATCAACAAAACATGAACAAGATCTAAAGAACATTCAAAGTATCTCATATATTAGGCAACCTCATATCTATTATATTTCCATTATCTCATCATACCATCTTTTGTACATTACTCTTACCTTCTTTCTATCTCTTTATATATCTATCTTCTATCATTTACATCTCTCTCTCTCTCTATTACATAGTATTCTATCCTATACATATAATTTCCTGATGGGATGTGTCCCTTACAATTTACCCTACTTGGAGTTTCCTTGTCGGCTAGGAGCTCCGCAACCCTCCTGCGGTGGTTTGCTGTAGGATTTACTTATTTGTTTTGTACTTTGGTTTTTTTCCTACTAACAAGTGTAGTGATCATTTTTCTGTAGAGGGTGACACTCTTGGATATTGTGGTATTGTAGTTAGGCATGAAATGATTGGAGTTGTACCTAGTTACTTTTTGGTATATTGATGTGAGGATGGAGATCTTGGGTGTTATAGATCATGATGGAATGGGATAAATCACTTGGCATGGTTTCAATTGAAAGATTGAGGAGCCTACACTTGGGGCTAGATGTGAGTGCAACATGGACTCGATGAGGAGATTGTGGTCGAAATAGAGTTGGAGTGACTTAAACCATTGCAAGACGAAGAACAATTACATATCCCATTGTCAAGGAGGTCCACTTGATGAAGAAGGCAATCTAAGAGTTATAGCCCACCTAGTTCACATATGTATTCTTTTCATGTTGATTTCTCATGTCATGAGTCTTAAGCTATGGAGATGTTAGTTTTGAGGACTAGCTTGAGTAGTATGAGGCATTGTTTGTGGATATGGGCTTATTCCTTGGATGTGAGAATGGATGTGTATATGATCTTTCTAGTTGAGTAGTTTAAATCTTTCAGATCCATTGCTTTGTTGGTGTTGTGTTTGACCTTGGGATTGAATGCTTCGATATTGAGATGACATTTTTATTTCAGAATTTGACGGAGATTTACAACACACTTGGTGGCTTGATAGAAGGACGTGGTATGGTTTGTAGCATAGTTTGTATGGTTAGACTCGACTCAAACTTGGTAGACTCCAAATTTTGACTTGGTTAAAACTCGACAATAAACTACGGCATTAAAAAAATTCTCAATTTATAAAAAGTCGCATGTTTTGGTCGTTGGTGGCACATTTTAAAATGTAGAGGGCATGTTCTTCATTCTACAATTACATTTTAAGTCATCCTTTTAGTCTAGAAGGATTTTTAGGGCATGTTATGTAGTTGAGGGCATGCTTTTCAATGGCCATGTTTTTAAACATAACAAAAATTGGGGCACATGACAAGGACAATGAAATACTAGTTTTTACAATGTTTTAGACATTTTTTACCAAGTTTTCCTGCATTTTGGTGAGTGGTGAGTTTCTACTTGAGTTACTAGTTTCAAGATGTTCTTGTGAGTACTTGTTTACTGTCGAGTATGCTAACTCTAATTTGAAGGGCATCTCTCTACGGTTTGAGTTTAATCTTAGTATAAATTTTATTCATATGCTATTGGAGTTGGGATCTTTTTAGAGGTGCATTAGATCATCATGTTTTTTTCAGGCATAGTGATCATTTGCTGTAATTTCAATTTACTGTTTTTAGTAATGGTAAATGATATGAATAGAGATTTTCAATTTTGGCTTTCTATTTGATATGAAAAACTTGGGAGAGCTAAGTTTATCATAGGCATGGAGATCATGAAGGATAGAGTGAATATAAATTTCTGGATCAGCCAAGGGAATTACGCTTTCTTATTTCGTAGCGGTTGAGTTTATAAGATTGTAGATTGGTGAGTGTTCTTTGACACTAGATGAGATAGAGGACATGAACCATGTGCCCTATACAAATGTTGTTAGTGGCCTTTTGTATTCTATAGTTATCATTAGACCAAACATTGCTCGAGTGGGAGTCCTAAGCAAGTATATGTCTATTCTTGATGAGTATTGGATTATAGGTAGAGGATCTTTAGGTATCCTCGAGACATGCCTTAGTTGTTGACTTGCTACCTGAGAAGGAAAAGCTTTAGTAAGACAATGGATATTCAAGGATTCATCAATTTTGTGTGTAGGATATATGGATAGGAAAAGGTTTGCTTGCAGGTATGTGCTTATCTTGTTTTGTGGTGTGGTTTGTTGGATGCGCAAGAGATAGGCATGGTTACTTTTTAGATGATACTTTCAAATGTAGAGTATATGGTAGTTACTTAGGCATGCAAGGAGATTATTTGGCTTCTGTGCTTGTTTTTTGATATCGTATTAGAAGTAGGATTCGTTGTGACAATTGAAGTGTCACCAATATTAGAGAACCCTATTTTCATGTGCAAATAGAGCACTTTGATGTGTAGTTTTGAATGTGATAGATGCTTTGCCGAAGCTTGCGAGCATAGAGAAGTTTAGATGGTGTGGCATAGCTATGGGCATCATAGCCCATAGTGGTTAGCTCACTTGTTGCCATTTTCTTGTGCTTGCAATGTCTACAACAAGTGAGAATGCTAGGACTAAGGGACAAGGTGTAATGTCCCCAATTTCGCGAGCATCAGAGTTCGGTGGATTTAGCCTATTCTTGGCCCTTGTAGGCTAATATATCTGGTTAGAGGGTCCCTTTTGGTAGTGATCAATGGTTTTCTCCTTAAGCGCTTTGTGTGGGTTCAAGCTTAGCCTTTTGTTGACTCAGTTTCACATACTTACTATTTATAGTAAATCACTATTCAGGGTTTCTATTTTTAGATGGGCATCCGATCACATGGAGAACAGGGAGAGTCGACTCCTGGTTCAGACGACATAGCAATCGGACAAGTATTTCAAAATATATTAAAGTTTAAGTGACTTAAGTGATTTATTTAAATATTCTAATGATATTATAAAGTTACAAAGTAACTTTATAATAATGAAGTCACTTTAATTTTAATAAAGTGTGTTAAGTGGAAAATTAAAGTGGGAATATATCTTTTATCCCACATTGACAAGGGAAGTGTTTGAGCTCTCCAGGAAAAGAATAAAAAGGGACTTAAGAGCTCACTTCTTAATTATCCAGGATTTGATAATTGTTTTATGATTTCTCTTTGGTGTTTGGGGAAGGGAGCCCTAGGGTTTTCTGCCAGCATATTGGTATTGGAGAGCGTAGCTGCTTCATTGCAACAACATTTTGAGGTTGTGAAGTATCAGCTGAAGGTGCTTAACTATTGCCTTCATCCAGAGGTCAAGTTTGTGCTTCATCGGATTTACAGGAAAGTTCAGAATAAGGTTTTCTTCATCATTCAATATCAGAAGATTGCATTCCGGGTATATGCCCTATTGTAAAAGCTTTCAAAAGTGAATGAATTAAATTATCTATTTGCCGCAGTAGGGTTTTATATTACATTTTCCAGTATTTTATTTCATGCTTGGCATTATATTTCGAAAATACACAAAAAAAGCAAATATACAAAAAAATACAAACAGATTCAAAACCCCTCATCAAAAGTAAAGAGTTTTAGAAGTTGGAAGGAGACAAGTTCCTACAATGGAATTAGAGCGGTTTCCTGCTAGCCTGTTGGGGAAATGATTGCATTTGTGGAAGGTCTGATATTTCAATTGTAGATTTAAAGGTTATTTTCAGGCAGTTTATTGGTTCGATTTATAGAAAGGAACCATTGAAATTTATGAGCACATATTTCATGTAATCAAATTCAGTCTGGTGAATGATTTGCTTATTTGCAGAGTGATAATAGTTGCAAATATTTTAGAAAAAGAAAAGAAGCGATTTGTTTTGGGAAATTGATTTACTCTTGTCAAAATCGTATTTTTTGGGCATCATATTCCAGATGAGACAAAAGTCAGATCTGGACATAAGACCAAATTAAATCTGAAGGGAACAAGACAAAATTCGTGGCCTAGATGGAAGAAGACAAATTCATTCAGATCTTTTGAAGCTAACAAAGGCCGGACATTCGATAAAGACAAAGAGCCGAAATTAATAAAGGTAGAATCAAGAGTTGCTTGGTTGTTCTTTCTGTCACTAGAACATCAAGAGCAATAGAATGGAGTGATAGTCTTATAAATGGGAGATAGGGTTCTTTGCTGGTGACAACTTTGGAGATAAGACAAATTTTTGTAGTGAATGAGCAGCTTAATAATGACAAGGAAAAAATAGATGCCCTTCACTCTCCTATTGGGACCTACTTTGAGTCAACCGGCGGATGAAGACAACAACACAGAGAACAAAATAGATAGGAGTGTCGTGGCCATGACATTAGGATATCGCCTCTAATGAAAGAATCGATAGAATATAAATAATATAAGGAGGAATTGAAACAAAGGCCCAATAGACAGGCAGGCAGCTGAGATATTATTCACGTGAGTCTAATAACCATCACAGCCTACAAAAAAAGTGAATTAAGGAGCTTACGAATAAAGACAAGCTCAAGAAGAGACAAGTTGTTTCTGACGTAGGTAAAATAAGTGGATTACTAGAAGACGTGTATGCATGCAAATGAAGACGTTGGACCTCAAGTAGCTTAAGGCGACTCATTGAGAATCGAAATCGAGACCATTAAGGATGTATGAAGTGTTCAATGTAAATCGTGGTCTTTGAAATTACAACAAGCCGCCATCATCACTTATGTTAGGAAAAACTCGACTGAATTGGAGGAATCGAGCAATCATATATTGCTAGTGACATAACCGGGTTCTTTATTATGGCCATCATTGACATCTGTAAATATATTTTCATCGCTGGTCTATAGGGAGCTTAATTACTGTCTCAGATAGTTTGGCACTAGACTTGCATTCAAAATATCTTTATATTATATTGCTGTCTTGCACAGTTGTTTGATAGTTTACATTTTAGCGTAATGTGCCCCTCAAATAGAGCTGTCGCTGTAGTTATAGTATTTTCATTCATCATAATCACATACATTGTTTTCTGAGTGGCATGGTAAATGAGAAGCTGTTTCTTGTGGAATCGATTTGTTGCACTATTGTCATCAATCTTTGAACTGCAATAAGAAGTAGTGGATGGGATGACAATTGTTTGACCAAATGTCTCCTTGCTAGACTCATATATTTGCGTCAGATTCCAGTCATTTATAAGCTTGGAAGGTTAGTAGAATGCTTTGCATCTCATCCATATTACATTATCAAAGTTGCTGGGCATATTAAACGAGTCTCTTCATGCATTTGATCATCACACAAACCGAAACAAAGAAGGCAAAACAAAACAGAAAAAACATTCAACAACAGTTAAGGAGTTTACCTACAACTGTTTGACGAAATTTCCTGAGGTAAGAATTCAAAAAATTCAGAATATGGCTCCTAAATTTGTTGATGAGGTAATGGTTGCTTATGAGGAGTATAGAGCATTTTTAGATAAGGTCAAAGATTGTTCAGACTTCGAGCAATATATGGAGCATCAGATGGATTATAACAAGCAAAGGAGCAAAACAAAGAAATGTGAGCAGCTAAGTGTTGAGAGCACCTTAAATAATATTCAGTGAAAACTTATGTTTTCACAACAAAGATTAGCTCGTAGCTTGCAGCAGTCTGAAGATTCCATTTCAAGACGAAGCTCATCACAAAACAAAAAGAATAAGTTGTGTTTCTATTGCAAAGGGCCTTACAATGCAAACCATGATTGCCTTTTGAGACCTAAGGGCAAGGCGAATAGAATAATATAGGCACCCTATCAGGATACAGAACCTAAAAAATCCGACCAGCAAAGTAATCATGAAGAATTTGAGTCAGAACATGAGATCTCTATAGGTGAAGTAATTGAAAGTCTCTTTGATGTGTTTGGGTTAAATAGGAATAAATCAGCAGATCATGATCTTCAACCTACAGTTGGACATGGGATTGAACCTGAAATAGTGGTTGATAAGGAAATTTTACATCATGAAAACAATATGGTGGAACCCCAGAAAGTTGATACTTTCAGCACTCAAGAAGTTGTTATCAATTATGATAAAAATTATGATTTTAAGGTCAATAGTCCTCTTGAGCACAACGTTGGTTTAGTTGTCATGGCAAGTACAGAAAGATTGTGGGAGTTAATTTGAGCATTGACATGCAAGAGGTGAATATCAAACATGAGGATTCTATGGAGAATATGACCCATCATAATTCTGATCTACATGACAACAGTGATGAAATTCTGCATCAGCATGAGGTAGCAGTGACTTCACAGGTGCAAGATGCTACTATGGAGTCATTACATGAAAGTACTCAGGAATTGGGTACTAGTGATGCATTGTGTGTCTAGGATTCATGTCATGCTAAATCTGATTTTCCAGATCACACCTTAGAAAACAAGCTAGAAGGTTCATTTGTTGGCATAGAATCCCAGGATCGTGGGTTGGCCGATGATATAGTTACATTGGAAGTGGAAGTGTGTGAAGATACTATCATATCAGCAGCTTCTACCTTATCAGTTGAGCCATCCTTTGAGGTACATAGCAGTAGTACCTTAGCTGTTGATGTGTGCACTGATGATAGCACACATGATATTGCTGATTAGGAGGTGAGTGATAAGGGTTCAACCTCTTACTATAGTGCGGATTTGGGTGGAAATGATGAGTCACAGGGGTATCATCATCTGGCGGGGTAGTTGAAGGTTAGTGATGATATGATTGTTACAGCTTTGGAGCATTTTGATGTTGCTCGACAGATGTTGGCAACTTATGGCTAGGGTACTCCTATGTCAGATGAGCATGGTAATAGCAACCTTTCCCTTGCAGAGTTCCATACACTACGAGAAGCTATTGGATTAATGAAACATAATTTTTTGCAGTTACTTGCTGATAGGGACTATCTTCTCGAGTGGGATTGTATTTGCTATGATGCGCTAAAGGGGAAGGAGGAGGAGGTTGACGAGCTCACTCATGAGCTTGAGGTGATTATGGACTCATTGCAGAGCGCTCAGTTGGCCCTTCAGGAGTCACAATCACAGTTGGAGGAGCTTATTGTGGAGTTGAGTTTGGCACAGTCTCCACCAATTGCAGTTACAACACAGTTTCCTTCAATGGCAGTTGGTCATGATTTGACATCCACAGGTTGTAGCGAGGATGTGGTAACATCCATTCTGGATACAGGGGCAGTTGACTCGATTGAATGGAATACTTTGATTGAGAGCAGCAGAAAACCACATGTTACATCAGGCTCACTTGTGGTTAGAACTATGACAGATGATGCAGGTTCGATAGCTGATAGCTCGTGTGGCTGTGGTGGATTCTCTAGAGAGTTTTGTGTTAGTACACGATGCTACTCCATCATCTTCACAGGGGACTTGCAGAGTGTCATCTGGTTGGGAGTATGGCTGTCATGTGGATTTGTTTCCCTCTCTTGGAAGCAAAACTATTACCTCATCCCATGTAACTGATTTTGGACGCCAGTTTGTTGTGTCTCAGAGTCAGAATGATCAGCTGCCTGACTCCAGTATTGCTAGTGATGAGCCATTGACTGAGGTTGGAATTTTTTATCGCAACTACATAGTGAGGAGTGCTCATCATTATTCTTTTGATCCACACGCAGAGGACTTGATGATGCATCGATGTGGATTGGCTCCGGGATTATACCTTCCGCTGTGGGATGGAAGTTTGCCATCTTCAGAAGACGGGATTAGCGGCTGCAAGTACTCGACTCAGTTGTTTGTGGGGGATTGCTTGCAGGGACAACAATCAGTTATCCATCATGCAGTTAGGTATCCAACAGGGTTTGCTACTTCTATGCTACAAAGTGACTATGGTGTCAGTTGGCATGATGGCTTGGCTAATTATCACATCCATGGGGGTTTAACAGAGGACAGAGAGAAATTTGGTATAGTAGATACTTCTAGATGTTCTTATCTCCACATGATAGATGGATGTGAGTTCAGATTGTATTGGGATCCAGGTGGTGACAAGTTGGGCTTTAAGTATTGGATGGGTCCCATTGGGTTACTTCACCACTTTCAACATGGTGGAGTTGGAGGCAGTAGAGTGCAGTGGAAGTTTGAGGATGACAAATACGATAGACCTTCATTTTGGGTTTGGGATCCAGGGATAGCTTGCGCAGTTGTGTTTTTGTTGATGCTACAAGAGACAGTTAGAGATGTATGGGACATTTCACA
>VDFB02330882.1:0-66537 GCA_007258455.2 Sequoia sempervirens | reverse complement strand
CACCATGTTTAACAAGAATCTCCTCTTTTCTTTTGATGCCTAGTTGCTTACAGAAATGCATTGCCTTTTTTTCCAGGTAATCTCTTCTGCTTTTGCCATCTCAAGGGCATACCTTTCAACTCCAAGATATTAGCTATTTCATTTGTTTGCACAAAATAATTTAATGATCAAAATTATCACAATTCACGAAGATGCTCCCAAATACAAATATAACAAGCAAGATCTTCAGTAGAAGGTAAAGATTGCATAATAAGAATTGTTATCATCATTGATATATATCACCTAAAATTCAAACGAGATGGTGCCTCTTGCTTAGAATTTGTTAACATAAGTAACTGTAATCAAACATTCCTTAAAGTGTGAATTGCTATAGACAGACCTACAATTTGGTCGTAGAATAGTTAAAATGCATAATAAACCCATGTCATCATCATTGATAAGATACCCATTTCTGAATCAACAATATTAAGCTTCTGTGAATATTTCATCGTCTAAGACGATTGCACAATTTTGCTTCAAACACGCTTAGAATTGTTGGATTTTAACATTACATCTAGAATATAGCTTAGTAAAAATTAATGTTAGTTTAGAAATAAAAGCTAAATGTTCACGAATAATTAAGTTGGGAGTTATTTCCCAAAGGCAGTTGAATAGTGGTTGATGCACAGCAAAAATTAAGTGACTTTATAAGCCAATACATATGAACAATGTAATAATCCCGATGAAATAAAAATATTATATAGCATTTTATATCTGCAACAATGGTCTGATAATGGTGTAATAATCAATGTTTTTCTCTATCAATTTCAATTTGGTATCAATGCCTTAATGACACTGGGCCTGTGGTGAACCAATGGAGATGAAAAGTTTGCTGGCAAGGAAGGACATAGTGGCGTTGAAAATTGTTGTATGCTGAGAAAATTGTGATTTTGGCATTTCAAACCTATAGACTAGTGTTCAAAACCTATATGAAGTGCTAAAATTTATTGAGAAACAACAATATTTTTAGTGCCAGGCATGAAAAATAGAATAAAATATTGCTGGGCGATGGAATCTTGTTGGAGGCATTGAACTTGCTGAAAGGCATTTATTTTTGTTGCTTGGCATTGAAATATGTTTGAATCTGCTTGGGGCATGATAAAAGGTTTGGAAGTCTTTATCTTTTTTCGCTAAGGTGTTGGAATAGTTGTTGATTGTTCTGTTTATGCTGACAATGGTGTGCCACTTCTAATTTTATGCTGCCGTGTTGAAGTTTCTACACTTTCTACAGAGGCATTAATATTGGCTGGTAAAAAATGTTGAAAACAGTTAATTAGTTGCTGGTAAAAGGCATTGGAACAAGGGAAGTAGTTTGCAGAATTTTTCACATCTGGCAAGATAAACTTTGCCCAGCCAGAGCATATATGCTTCAGAAAGGCATTCACATTTGAGTATTGGTGTGAAAAGAAGAGAAGGGGAATGTGATTTCCATGGTGCAAGCATTCCACAAGTGCACAACAGAAGCTTGGAAGCGCTTCAATGGAGATATAAGCATAGGCACAGCCTCTGTGGAAGATCTTGCAAAATGCAATAGTGAAGTTGTATTACTTTTATTATGATGTTTTAAATTTCTTAATGATTTAGGGCTTGTTTTTTCTATTCCATCTCTCAAGTCACAGTAAAACTGAAACAAAATTTGTTAAGGGGATTGTTCAAAGTGATTGTTAGTTGCATTGGTAGAGCATTTACTTGGAAATTGCAGATGTGGAGTTCAAACTCCTTAGATCATCTTTTATGCACCATAAAAAAACACAAGTCTATACATTTGGGAGGTATAAGGTTTATGTTTTTTCCATTCTAAAATATTTTTGTAATTAGAGATATAAAGTGATTAGTGTATGGATGCTTTATCAGTCAAGACTCAAAACTGATACCCATTATTTTTGGCATTTAAATATGGCCACATAGTGCTTGTACTTCCAGGGTCATCCTTGCCACACTTGCAGAGCCTCCACAAACTCACATGCTTGCACCATCAGAGTGTCTATTGCAACATCCAATGGATAAAATATTAAAATGTAATAGAGGTCACAGAAGAGTCTGTAGGACAAAGAAGGTCAGAGGTTTTCCACATCTTGAGCTAGCTTCTTGCTCCGAGATGGTAGATTGTTTGAGAAGCACCATCACATTTGTGTCCCTTCATGGACAAAAAGGGGGCTTGGCAGTTTTATGTGTTGTATCTATCAATAGTTGAATATGTTTCGATCCCAAGACTTGGTAATTTATATCTATGGATGGTTGAGTATGTCAGATTCCATAGACTTGGAAGTGTGTACCTGTGGATAGTTGAGTATGTCTTGATCCATAAAAGAAATTCTGTTCTGGATAACTGAGTATGTCTTGATTCACAAGAGGATTGGTGTACTTGTGAATAGTCAGGTATGTCTCGATTCAAAAGTATTGTCAGACAGTCAGGACATCTCTGCTAATATGACCAGTTTGGTGTGTTCTGGGTGAGCGAGGAGATTTAGCAGAGGCACTTCATCAAATTTCCAGATGGGCTGCTGAGTTCAGTCCATGCAATGTTCTATCATTTGTTTAGATTGATGTAATTAGGGGGGGTGAGGGAGAGAAGGTTGGATTTTATATTACATCTAGAATATAGGTTAGTACAGAAAGAAAAATTGTCAGATTAAATAAGTAAAAGTTAGTAAAAATTAATGTTAGTTTAGCAATAAAAGTTAAATGTTAGAAAATAATAAAGTTGGCAGTTATTTCCCATAGGTGGTTGAATAGAGTGGTTGCTGCACAGGAAAATTCAAATGGCTTTATAAGCCAATACATATGAACAATGTAATAATCCAATGAAATAAAAAAATTATATAGCATTTTGTATCTGCAACAGCGGTCTTATAATGGTGTAATATCTATGATTTTCTCTATAAATTTCAATTAGAATGAATACTGGAATGTAAGCTCTGTTCAAATCGTACAAGCAATGCAAAATTTAATATGTTCAAGTAACAAAAGCCATGCTTTTCAAACTCCGCCCAAAAAAAGGAACAGTTTGTAACTTGCATTCACACAACAAAACCCCACTTCTAAACATAATAAATGCAATAAATAATAAATAACCAAATACAAAACAATTTTTTGTTGAGATGCATTTTCAAATTCTGTGGGTTCGTATTTGAAATTTATCTACATGTAAAAGCATTATAAGTTATAATTAAACCAACCTCAAATACTAAACACATACAACAAAATTACCTAGTGTAAGTGCACCGATGCTCAAAATTTACATAGTTAAAAAGTATAAACTGGTGCCAGTTGCAAATCACATGATTAAAAAAAGGGGAAGGCCTTAATCTTAGGTGGCTTGTGACAATCAGAGCGAGCCCATCCGACCATACTATGGCCATTGTCATAGACAACCATGTACCCCTGCAAAGATATGTCTGCAAAGCAAATATTGCAAATTCAGAAACTTGAGATAAAGAGTAACTCTTCTGCCACCCCATGTGTTGAAAAATACGGTAGTTTCAAATGTTGTACGAGTATCCAGAGAAACAAACATTACAGACTGCAAGTATCTACCCTCATGTTTATGAGTGTCCCTTGTATGTGCAGTCAAAAACAAGTACTACTACAGAAAGCATGCAAGCTCTAAGCATCCTAAACGAGTGTCTCACCACACAAAAAGGAATGCAAGAGATGAAACAAAAACATAAATACCTAAAACATAAGCTAAAATTCCTAATTAATTTACCTCCAATTATGTTGTATTTCCCATTATTCACTTGACTTCCATTGAGTATTCCCAAACAGACATTACCCCGTGGCTGTTAAGAGAACACTGAGATCAGTACTCAAGTTTGAACATGTACCTTCCTATAGTAGGCTCTTGCATATATAAACACAAAAAAAAAGTATCAATGATATTTCTTGAGGTTTCTGCATGCTTACACTAATGACCAAATAACCTTCTGGGAGAATGTCAAACTTCTTAAACTTGATACGCCAAGGACTGCTTCCAAAATCCAAGGTTAATGGCTTGAAAAAGTCTCTCACCTCTGCTACAGACCTGTTGTGTTACAATATTAAATTGGCATGCAAAAATTTTGTACAGCAAATAACAAAATAAGATGAAGATTACAGGAACTTCAATAGTTAGGTATGTGAAAATAAAAAATTACAGTCCATCCAACTCACATACTTGATAGGATGAGGACCTTGCCAACAAACTGGCAAAGTTGGATCAGATAAATCCTGTTTTAACCTTCCAAAAAGGCTCTCTTTAATCTGTTCAATCAGGTAGTGAAATACAAAATAAGGCCAAGGCAGATCCAGGTCATTGATGGTATATTGTTATACTTGAGTGATGATACTCACCACTGAAACAAATGCAATGTAAGCTTGATGAGTGAAGTATGTAAAAGAGCTGCCACTATCAAATACAACTCCTCCCAGGTTGTTTTCGATGCCACTATAAGCAAGCAGCCTGTTTCCAAGTTTCATATTTGGATAGCCCACGTGATATAGTTTCCTGATGAACACAAATAAATAATTAATTGAAAAAGAAATTTGCATACTTAATTTAAATACTATGACAGATTTGCAAGTATAATTCAACTTACATTGAAGGCTTGCGCTGCATTTGCACCCAAGTCATTCCCCACGGTACAAGGTCACTGCCAATAAACATGTAACCTCCACCTCTTTCATCTCCAGCAATACAATGACCAATCACATTCTTAACAAGTCCACCATTTGCCAGCTGTGATGGCAGACTAATCTGAGCACTGCTAAGCCCCAAAACTCCATCCGTTTTTGCAGGTGAAGTTGCCAGAGAACCCTGCTGATCATATGCACACCTGTGTCAAAATTATAGAAAAATATAATTAGTGTCAGCAAATACTGTCGTTGAGATCTCCAAAAGATATCATTTCAGTATACAGTTTGATAATGTCTCACAAATGCTTATCCTACCCAAAAACCAGACTTGTTCGAGCTATGGAGCCATTAGTGAGCAAGACTGTAGCACTGTCTTCTACAAGGACTCCCATGGAAGAGCCATGATCAGCATACTCTATTTCATAATCACACTGATCAAAAGGGCCTTTGCACTCATAGTTGTGACTTGCTTGCACGCCCATACACATTGGAGCTTTGCAAGATACAACTTTGCCTCCGTTGGGTTTGTACAAAGGGTGTGGTCCCTGTATAGAAGGCTCCACTTAGATACACTGCATAAGTATTTGCCCAAATATCTAGAAAAGATGCCAATTCTTTACTACAACTTTCAAAACTACATAACTATAATTAGGAATCAACTCATCTCCTAAATACTTGCTCTCCTGGAATTTGCTTAGTAACGAATTGCCTGTGCATATTAAAACTTGTGCATGCTTTAACATGGTTATTCAAATTTAGCTCAAAAAGATGAAAAATGGAAAAGGCAAGATACTCCTTAACACCGGCATCCCTATTCTCAAATATTTATTGCTCAAAACATACCACAAAATCCTGAGATATTGAACATATACAATCAAACATCAACCCATATACTCAAGGATTTACCTTGGCACAACTTCTGCAGGGAGCATCACACTGAAGCCATGTCAAATCACTACCAGTATCCACGTCAAGGTGATAGGGCTTTGGTGGATTTCCAATAAGCATAGAAACATAGTAAAGCCTGTTAAAGTTTAAAAAAAAAAAAATCAATCCGGTCAGGCTCTGCAAGTGTTAACATAAATAAAACAAAACACTGCTCATGAATGACATGCAATGACCAAGTTGATTGTCTAATCTACTTTAGATTTCATATTAATTTGGAATTTCTGATGAATTTTTGTAGTTCAGGAATCCAAAGTATTTAACAAAAGAGCTAGTTTTAACTTTTAATTTTAAAAGTAATGACACATTTTGATATGGATCCCAGGAAATTTGCAGGGAACAACACTCTAAATCAATAGAACCTAGATGTGTTATATGTGGAATCAAATATTTAACCAATAATCAGAAACAATAAATAATATTCATGGAATAAAGTATATGAAGCTAGACCTGTAATAGCAAACTATATAAATTTGAACATTCTCGGCATGGCATACTCTCAAGTAGATGTATGGCTGCTTATCTTCTTATATCTACGTCTTGCTTATGCTTACTATCAATCTAGAAGTATATACATAACCATACAATGCAACAACAGTGTTGCGCACAGTTGTGTTAAGAAAAATGAAACAGTTGCTCTTCCATGGGTGAGTCTTCCCCTTCCATTGGTTGCGCTGAGCTGTGTTGACTGTAGTGGTCATATGGAGGGCTCCATTCCTCTAAGGACAAGAACAGCAACAGTGTTGAGACTCGGTGACATCACATGTATAGAGTTGACTTTAGAGTTGACTTTAGTGGCTTAGACCTGTTGTGACCTAATTCACACCTCGCCCCATTGCAAATGGGGACCCTTGTAGTTTGCTTTTTAGGGTTTTGTCGTTGCGTCTTGGTTTTTGTCTGGTCTCTGTTTGGGGGATTTGAGTCTGAATTTTGAATGGTCACCTAAATCAAGCAAAGGGGTTTTAGCCTGGATCACTGTGCAAACGTCGCCATCATGCTTAGGAGGCCTGGGAGACGAAGATCGACTGTCATTTCAGTCAATTCTGACACCTCTCAGTTTTTAGGGTTTTTCACTCTGGCCCCCTATTTTTTAGAACCTACTTTTTTGGCACTTTTGAGCAATTCTGAGATCCCTATTTTTTAGGGTCTATTTTTAGAAAGTTGCTATTTTTGGAAAATTTCTATTTTTAGAAAGTTTCTGTATTTGGAAAGGTCTCGAGTTTCGAAAATCCACTCAAAAGTTCAAAAAGATCAACGAAACTCTCAGAAAATCAATTTGAAAAATTTTTGAATTCATGGTGAAATTCTGGAAAATCACAAAAAAAATTAAAAAATCTGGAAAAATCGTTCAAAAATCACAGAAAAATGGTGGGAAATCTGAGAAATTCATATAAAAATCTGAGAAATCCATGAAAAAATCTGAACAATCATGGCAAATTGATGACTGAAAATCATGGTGAAGGCATGAAAGAGGACTGAGATGAGGAAATTAATGTCAGAAAGCTTCAGCCAGAGGAAACAATGGCAAGACATGAAGGCAACTCCGCCCAAAAGGTGGCAAAGAAATGAGGCAAGTCCACCCAGCCTTAGAGAGGAGATGGCAAGGAAAGACCTGAAGTCCGCCCTTGAATGGCATGCAACAAGCTGAAGTCCGCCCTTGGTCAAGTCTTGAATGGCAAAGAAACAAGGCAAGTCCGCCTTGGGCAAAAGGTTTAAATGGCAAGACAAGTGGTAAAGTCCACCCACTAGATGGCAAAGAAATGTGCCAAGTCCGCCCTTGGCAAGGCCATGAAGAAAGCGCCCAGCACAAAGTGAAGTGGCAATAAAACATGCCAAGTCCGCCCTTGAGTGGCAAGACACAAGCCCAAGTCCGCCCTTGAAGTAGCACAAAGATAAATGAAGTCCGCCCACCATAATGAAAGTGGCTTGAGAAGGGGTAAAGTCCGCCCTTGGACATAAAGAAAAGATTAAATGGCATGAGAACATGAGAAGTCCGCCCCAAGACATATGTAAAGAAATAAAGTCTAGCCAAGGAAAAATTGAATTCGCCTTGAAAGAAAAAGAATGGCTTGAGGACAAAGGAAGTCCGCCATACTTAGAGGAGTAGAAAATTAAAATTTTTGCCTAAGTATGAACATTGGCAAATAAAAAAAATATGCTTGGCCATGAGGAATTTCGCCATACTTGGAGAAAAAGTGAGAAAAGTGTTAAAGAAAATTCTTCTAAGTCCAACATTTATATGTCTAAGAAAATTTGGCCAAATGTTCTAGGAAGATGAAATAAATTTTGCCAGAGACTTTGGACAATAAAAATCATGGCCAAATGAAATTGGACGATTAAAAATCATGGCCAAATAAAATTGGACGATTAAAAATCATGGCAAAATAATTTTGGATGAAAGAACTTATGGAAAAATAAAATTGGACGAAAGAAATTATGGCAAAATAATTTTGGACGATAGAAGTTAAGGCAAGAAAAATTTCAAAAATCAAAATTGCCTTAGACAAAAATAATTTGCCATAAAACGAACGGGTTGGAAATAACACATAAAATAATTATTTTAATTATTTTAATTATTCATTTTCCAACACCCCAAAGGATAAACTTGAAAAAAATCGAAATTGGAAAAAAGACAAAAGGAGCTTTATTGAACTGACGTTGAATTTGGAAACTTTCCCAGATACTATCGTTGAAGATAGAACTTGCCACTCGGAAGCTGAGTAAAAGACAAGTTAAAGCTCGATTTAAAGGAAACATTTGAAATTTGCTAATTGGATCGATTTTCTCACCTCTATAATTGACTTCACTTCTCATTTTTACAATCATTCGATTTTCGAAAGAAAAGTGTGAGAAGAAATTTGTCTAAGGCAAGAGAGTTGAGAAAAGTCTAAAGCAAAGTGAAAGAAGCAAATTTTTACCAGCTTGCATTGTGATCGTGATCATTTCTTTTGTCCAAAAGAGCCAGGCAGATTTACTTTGTCACTTCATTTTGGCATAAAACTTCATCATTTATTTTCTTTCCAGCTTGATTTTTTTTCACGAAGTCTAATTTGACAAATAGCTGGAATATCTTTCAGAGTAATTTAAATTTTGAATTATAAATATTCTCTTTGCCTTTTCCTTGTAGATTTATTTTCGAGACGGTAAAGATGAAGTTTGCCAGCAAGGGTGTGCAGTTGCAGTCAAAGATCAAATCCAAGTGGGAGCATATTGTGGACACCAATCTTGGCCACGTTGACCTCGATGACTTCAGGAAAAGAATGTACGGAAGCGATGGACGTTTGCCTACGCCAATTGCGAGAAGGATGATGCGCAATGGAATTGTTCACGCAGCTGGATTTCCGCCAACAAAAGAGTGTCCGGAACTTATGGTGGAATGCGCATTGCACTATAATGCACGAGAAAGGCAAATGGAAGCTCCTGATGGAAGAGTTCTCGCATACTTGTCCGAGCCAGCCATTCAGGAAATTTTCGGAATTCCAGTTTACAATAGAACGTCCTACCGCACTAAGGAGGATGCACTTAAGCTTTACCAGAACCAGCAAGACCTTTGTGCATCAAACATAAACAAGACTTGGTTGCTGAAACCCAAACCTACTGCAGGGAAGATGCCAAAGAAGTTGGTCATAACACATTTCAAAGAAGAATATGGCGACATAGTCTTGCTGCTGAACAGAATAGTAGGCAATCCTCATGGTGCGCCTTTCAAAAACTGGATGTATTATTTCATTAATGAAATAATTACCGGAGTCAAGATGTTTAACTGGTCCAGAATGATCAATGATAGCCTCCATGAGCAGTTGGTTAACCTAGAGGAAACCAAGACCTTTCACATGAGCTCGTACGTCATATATTCGCTTGCGAGGTATTACAAGTATTCTGGCTTGGTTTGCAAAGGTGCGGTTGGCAATGGCGAAGGACAGCTCAAGGCATATGATTGTTATCCGCAGTTGCAACTAAAAGAGAAGTCACATTTCCGACGAGCTCATGACGCCTTTCTGATGTACATCACTCGGCTTCTCCAAGGCGGAACACATCAGAGACTCACCCATGAGGCCAAGAGTTTGATTGGCAGATATGGATCGTGGTTCATCCAATATCCCAAGTTTACTTACATCAGGATCCAAGGATTCTCAAGAAATCCTTATAGACTGCCCATCTATCCAACCAGCAAAATGGTTTTGCTGGAAGTACTGAGGCAATTGGAGGCGTATCAAAATATTCAAAGGCCAAAACAAAAGGCAGCTGTCACCTTTCCTTTTTTCATTGGCAATATGGAGGAATCGTGTCCAACGACACAAGCAGCGGAGAATGCTCGACTGGAGATCCAGAAATATTCGTTCATATCATACAAATCCAGGAATAACTTTGATCCACTCCATCACATCAGGACTGTGGACGGAGAGAAATACAAACACCGGGTAGATTTAGAAGACTTTTGGGCTAATGCAGCTGACGAATATGACGTGAGGAAGAGGTTGTGGTCAAGATTGCCACTAAGTATAATTAGGGCAACGGAGCTTTTCAAAGTACCTGATCAACTACAGGATGACAGAGTATATTTGCAGCCAGGCTTCGATGAGAACTAGCCACTCCCCCTTGTGAGGTCGTCGGAGCCTAAGATGGGTGACCTAGCAACATTCATGCGGCCTGTTTTCAAGTATTCTCAATGGTGGATAGATCGGCAGGTAGAAACTCTAAGGCAAAGAAATGTGCAATTCACGTACGAATTGATGGGCGATACAGAGTCCTGTTCTTCAAATGCCGGTGCATCTCATGGAGATGGGCCAACAGATGCCGCCAACTTGGGAAAGAGGAAAAAAATTGGTAAATCTGCAAAACAGGACAAGGATAAAATGATAGATGAAGGACCTTCTCGAAAGAAGCACAAATCCAAACCTCTTCAGTCGGCCACTTCCAGAAATATAGAAGAAATACTCGCCATGGATAAAGAGTCTTTGGAGAATGTCAGGATTCCTTCCCCAGTCAGAGATGTGGAGCCAATACAACTGGAGGACGATGCTCAACCTTCTCCTACAGGCACTAAGATCCTAGAATCAGACAATGATGTAGATATTATGGATGGAGAATTCGAGGAAGGAATGATTTCCGCCCTCAAAGGAATCCAAGAGGACCCATCCGTGCAGGAAATTCCAAATATCCAAGAACTTCATGATATACCAGAGATTTAGGAACAGCAAGAAATGCGGGATATTCAAGAAGTCCAAGGTCAACAGGAGGACGGAATTGAGCAGCCAACCATCTCAGATTGGCTAAAAGAAAGATTAAAAAGAAAGGCGCCAGCAGAGGTTCCTGAAGAAGATGATGCCACAGATTTCTTGGCAAGGCTAGAACAAACTGCCACAAGGAAGAAAGCCAAGAAATTTTCCACCATCCAAAGGGATGAAGTTGGCAACCGCACAGTACAAATTGCAGTACCTATAGCCGATAAGTTCCAAGATGAGATTGCCCCGGATGAATACGCCATCACGACCATTGACATGGGTCCAACAACGAAAGGGCAAGAAGTCGAGGACTTAGACAATTCCGTTGCCACCATCAAGTCTAGGCTGGAAAGGGAAGTGGCCAAGAAAAAGGAATATAAAAAAGAGATTGACTGCCTAAAAAATTACATCCAGCACTTGACCAAGCCGCTAAATGAAGGTGACCAAGCAACGCTTCTACCTCCAAACTCTTCACTAGAACCAATCTGAAATTTTGAAGAAGAGTTGACTACAGCAAGAGAGGCTAAGGATTGGATGGATGGAAGGAAAGAAGAGGCAATGGCGTTCGCGGAAAAGTTGGCATGTGTGTATGAGCAGGCTTCCTTTTTGCTATCGCGAGTTGCAAATTTAGCGGAATCTTGGGGTGGCCTCGAAGATATTCAGAATAGGGTTATCCCATGTATTCGAGAATTAAAAGGCATCTCAAAGCAAAGGTTGATTGATGATGGGATCATTAAGGCTGGAGCTGCATATGATTTCAGTGGATGGTATTATGCTCTGATTTCACGAAAAGGAGTCCTGGAAAAGGTAAAGCAGGATAGCGCCAAAGTTGAAGAACAGGCAAAAGAGATTCGGAGTAAAGTTTACCAGATGGCTGCCGATATGCTCGACAAAGATATTGTCCGGAAGAAGCACTTGCGGCCAAAGAATTTAAAAGAACAAGTGCAGAAAATTTTCTCCACCATCTCCGGGCCAATCATGAAAGAAAACTTCACCAGGGTATTCAACTTCATAACCATCAGAAACACTTTCTTGCTACAGGAACCAGAATGGGCAACCGTTTTTGCAGAATGTGCTGAGAGCTTGGACTTGCTGGAATACAACGTCAACGCGCTACCGGACATTGCCATGGAGGAGGTCAGCTTGATCGTGTCCAGATTCACCGAATGCAATGCCACACAAGTGGATAAGGATGCAACTCCAGATGTTCGAGGTTCTCTCCAGTTAACTGGTTGATGTTTTGGAAACCCTAATTAGGGTTTACTCATGTTAAATCTCGGCCATTGATTTCATTTCAATCTTGGCCATTCATTGTAATTCAGAAGTGCTATATAACCCTGCCCCCCCCCCCCCCCCAACCGCTCTCTTTCATTCAAGTAGATAATTAGAGGAATTAGAATTCATTAGAAGGCATTAGAGATTGTAGAAGTTAGATCAGATTCAAGAGAATTAGATTGTAGAGAATAAGAGAGAGTTTTATGAGATTGTTGTGAAAACACTATTTTGATAATAAAGTTCAACATGCATGAGGTGCCTTGAATCCTTGATTGTCAAATGGTTGCATGGTCGCATATTCTCTTTCTCATTTAGTAAATTTGAATTAGAATGTATGTTAAAAGAATGACAGATTGATAACGGAGACTAGTGAAACCCGACTCATACTTTCTTTGAGTGGATGCTTTTCACTCAATGTGTAAAGTTAGACTGAGCTTTATCATGGATGCTTAACTTTTGTTTGGATAATTATTGTTCGATTTGATGGTAGTTATTCATTACATGAAAATCATAAGCACATTCCCAGAAGATTGCACTTGCTCTATGTAGTTGTCGTCTAACGTGGCGAAGCAGAGTATTGTCTATTTGGTTTCATTTAATCTTTGTCGTCTCTTGATTTCTTAGGAATAGCATAGGATCTCTAAAACCCTTAACCTTTTTCACTTTTTTTTTATATAAAATCAGAAAATCCAAAATGATACTGTATTTATGTCTCTGCTTTCCCGAGTAACTCACAAAAGTAAATCCCAATTGTGCCCCCAGCAAATCACATCAAAACCACAGAGCTTATCCGCACTCATCTTAAACATTGGAATTACCATATGATCTTACTTGCAATCTTGGCATATAAGGTAGTTTTTCAAGAGGGGATAGAGCGTCTTGGACACTTTATTCTAGAATGTTTGTTGTGTCATAAAACACGCATCAACAAGACCATACGTAGTTTAGGCCATGACCTGTCCAATGGTATATGTCATATAAAGTTTGATATGTGTGCCAATGGCACCACATTCTATCTTCCCAGGATGCCCTACATCATTGGAACTATAAATCTGGTATCTAGAGAAGTTGGAATAATGATCTTGGAGGTACTGTGGACCACTGGAGGTGGTTTTGCATTGCCACAGACCATAGAAAATGAGTTTGTGTTCCTGCGGGCCACGAGAATGGGCTTGGTGGTATCGTTGGGGAAAGGTTTTGAGATAACACTTAAGACCAATTTTTAATGGGGGCATAGGTTTGTAAGTATACATTAGATTGGCAGAAATAGTGTCCTTGCAGCAACATCCAGAAGTGGAAAGGGAAAATAAATGCTCACCCTGGTAAATAATGCCTGAAAACATGAGTAAACCACACCTGGATTCATCCTAACAGTTCAAAATGGATTTTTCTTAATCCTTGCATTCAATTGTACTTTTCTCAGATTCACCAATTAAATTGCTTCTATAAAATAGAACCTTTGGCTGCAGCCAGTAGTTTGCAATGCACCTATCTGGTCCAATAAAATGGAGATTTTATGAAATGAAATCAGAACTAGCAAAGCCCCAAAAGAATAAGAAATTACAGCCTAAAAAACAATATAAAGTACCAAATTTTGGTTTTTCTAGAATTTGAGGTAAGAATATATTGGAGAATGAGATGAAATCTTGGATATAGTTTATTTGCTTCGCATTGGTCTTGCTGATGGTAGAGGAGCCTAGCTGTCTTTGGGGCCAAGGGAGAATGGCTGGAGAAGAAAAACAAGGGAGAAAGAGGAAAATTGAGGTAAAATTGAAGAATTATGCCTTAAGATCAAATATTTTAATGAAGGAAACCTGGATCCAGAATTTTAACGATAAAAGACAACATAGGTCAATAGGTGATCCATAATTGACCTGGATATTCTAATGTATTACTCACCAAGATCAATATATATTTTTCTTATGTGTTGTTCCCAAGTCCTATGCTAATGAAACAACGAAGGATCCAAATTGATATTATTACAGCTCTAAGGCTGCCATCTAGATTACCATATCCATTATGCAATTGTGTACATGATCACATATATTGCCTACATTCATTGCATGGCATATTTCATATTCTTATGCTACTACCAGCATGTGAGTTCTTTACTCTACAAGACCAACAGAGTTTCATATTTAACTTATCTGAGATTGAATTTAACTTCTATTTGCTGCTATGAAGAAACCACGCTTGTAAAATATCAATTAAATGATTTCTTAAGTGCTTGAGACAGTGAAGTAGTTTTATGGAATGAAAGGAAGCAAGACATAAATCACACACATTGAAAGAAAGAGAAATGTGTGGATTTAGCCTAGAGAAGCTGAATGTGAAAAACTTCAAAAGAGTGAAGCAATGCTTCCTTGTCCCCACTGTCGTCTTCCAAGTTCTTACAAGCCAATTGCTCAAATTGTGTCCTCACATGCATTGTAACTTTTGTGAGATTACAATGCTCTCTTAACTTGCCTTGCTCTCAAAATGTTTGACTGCTGCACTTAGCTATTCTTAGCTTGCACAGCCATCTTCTCCCTCATGAACTCTGAATTAGAGTTCCAGTTCACTCTTTAATTCAGCAACCAACCATCAAAATCCCTTCTTTGACCTCAAGAATATATATTTAAGGGAAAAAGCAAATGAGTCATACAGAGAATTCTAAATGCCCTCCTTATCCACTCCTTCCCCCCCATGAAGAGACAAAAAACAAACTGATTTAACTTTCTTTTGGACATTTGTTTTTGCTATTTAATCCCATATGTAATGGTTTCGTACCCAGTAAAACACATCTTGATAACCTTATTCAATGATGATGGTTTCATATTTAGTCGAAATTATCACTCAAATTTCATTCCTAACCAAAACTATCACTTCGAACCTTTTCTCAATCAGTGTGGCTCCATCATCAATAGGATGGAAGACCCAACTTATTATGTTCCTTTAAATTACCAATATTTGTCGTACCCCATTGGGTTACATGTAGTTTGTGTGTGTAACTTGCACTTATAATTGTTTTGGAATTAAAGCCCTAACAGGCCAACCATCAGCCTACCCTATTCTAACTTGTTGATAGGTGTATAGAATCTATATATAGAAACAATAGCTCCCACTTTAAGAAATCAATTAATTCAATTGTGATTTCATTTTATACAGTAAATTCTTCTTTTGGCATCTCTCAACACCTCCATGTATTGATGTTCTTATATATGCTTGTGGAAATTCTTATTTGATTGAATATGGACCTATATTTCTAAATCTCACATGGTATCAGAGCATAGGGACTAAAACTCCTCAGGTGCCACTCCTTTGCTGCTGAAGTCACAATTTTATTTCTTTGTAAAGGATTGATTTTCAGAAGAATAGAGAGATCCAATGAAATTCATGGGCAAATGGCATATTCTGACCACTAACCCACATTCCTTGAAAAGTCTGGACGCAGGAGGAACTTGTTCCAACAAAATCAGGTTCAGGAGGCTCTCCTGACACAGTATAGTCTGTTTAGGAGAATTCAAATTTCTTGAGGAAGTCTTATGAAAGTTCAGCATTATTAAAATCTGATTTGATATTTGGATTACTTGCCAGAAAATAGCAAGGGTCCATTTATTGTTTGTGGCAAAATTTATTCATTTAGGCCTCCAAAATTATCCCAAAAAGATTTCTAGGGTTAGTAACCTTAGGACTACTAAGTCGCCATATTGAGGGCCAAACACAAAGCTATTCAACGAACACAAACATATTCTATTGACAACCAAGAGCTTGAAATTAGGCACAACAGTGATCACATGTATGACCATGGGCAGAGGGTAAAGGTGCTACTGGTAGATTTGCCACTGACAGTTGACAAAACTGCAGCTTTCCTATACTTGGTTGAGCATGTGGGCATAGTCCACTTGGCAAGCTTTTCAACGAGAAGGCATTAGGGGTAAAGCCCAAGGATTCAATCCATACCAACCCCCTTGGATATTTTGTTGGTATTGTGCGCATTAGCAATGACACGGAGGGAAGTGGCAATTTGTCAAGGTGCCACATGGCATCATCTAATTAAGATTGTATAGACAAGGTGGAAAATTAATAAAATTTCAAAATTTCAGATTGAAAGGTGAGACATACACCTGAGTAACACTGGGCCAATTTTTGACAATTTATGCTAGTTTACCTAGTCAGCCCAATCAGCAAATTGAAATAAGACAAGTGGCAACCTAGTCAGCAAGAGCTGGATAGTTAAGTCAATACATAATCAGTCAAGAGTAGGTTGCATGGTTAGTGGATTGGAGAGTGATGAGTGGTGTGAACAAGCAATTTCCCACCATTTTCAAATTTTAAACTTTCATGTCTTGAGTTTGAATTTTTTATTGCTTTTATGGGGAGGTTGCAATTTGGTACTTGATCTTTCGGATGCCATAAGTCTGATCAAACAGATTTTCAAAATGTTAGAAAGAGATTCAGGGCACTTTGTAGCGATACTGTTTTGGTCAGCATTCATACTTCTTCAGTAGTCTTAGTTTCTGTGAAGATGGAGATGACTCCAAGGAGCCCTGTGTTGACAGGACATAATTATCAGGCATCGGAATCTTCCATTCAAATTACTTTGGAGACCAAGGTACTATGGAGGATTATGTGTGGAACTGGAAAAGATGCTTATTACAACCAAAAGGATCATTCTTGTTACATCCCGATATTATAGCTACTATTGTATAGGGCCATTGAATGTAATGTTTGAATCTTGATGATGAATAAAACGTGGTTGATCTCGTTATTAAATAAATGAGTCCTGTTTAAATGATGGTTTCATTTGATTGTTACTTCTAAATGATTTAGTTTTGATTAAATGTTGTATACAGTTATAGAATAATGTTAATCCAACTTTTTATAATGTTTTATGCAAACTGCCTTGTTGTGAGCATATGACTGCCGGTGTCGTGTCGTGATATGCAGGTATGAAGACTGTACCTCCGGACAGAGGAGAGACATCATTCGGGGAGGAACTTGGTCGGGTAAACAGTAACGAATACCAAATTGAGCATACACACACATACTATAGATTGAGTAAGCCACATCTGTTTGTCGACATAACGGTAAGTCATCCATAGGCTTTAGAAGTCTAGTTTACTTCTTTGTGCTTGAAAGTGATGATTGTTTGTTTATAAGACTTACAGTATTATGTTCATAACATGAATGGGTCTAAACGAATAGGTTAAGTAGTTGTGTATATACATGTATATAGTATACTGAGATATATACGAATAAATGTGTATATATATATATACACACACTACCTATTATCTATGGATAAATAATATTACTATAATATTTACCTTGAAATATATATATATATTGAAAGTACGTGGACCGACGGGCAAAATATATATTTGGCGATAAATATGTATATGTATATATATTTATATTTGTTAAATATAAATATAGTTATATATAAGTAATTATATATTAAAGATTATATATAATATTATTATAGTTATATTAAAATATATAAGTATATTAAATACTTGGGTATTTAAATATTTATATGTTTAATATTTAAAAGAACTATAACGATATTTATATAATAAAATATATATAATGAAATTATATTTTAACTTCTTAATTTATGGAAATTAACTTATTACCAGGAGTAATTTGGGAAAACAATTTCTACTTTGCGTAGTTAAAATCAATTATTATGAAGTAAATAATTGAATGAATCAATTATTATTATTAAAGCCTTAAATCATTTCTTTTTAAATTGAAGTTATTAAAACAATTTCAAATTCAATAGAATAAGAAATATTAAGGATTTAAATGGGAAAAGGATTTAAATGGTAAAACATTTCGAAATTAACTATAGAAAATAATAAACTTAAACATAGAAATCGAATTCTTTTGCTGGAGATAACAAATTAAAGAGAAGTCGAATTATTTTGAAATGAACATTTGAAAAAGAAGTTAAAACGTAATATTATGTAAAACTCATGAAAACTGCCTGAAGGAAATCGCGCACATCATGAAAATCGCGTGAAAAAGCCACGCACAGGATGAGAAACGCGCCAGAAACGCGGGGCAAAGAACTAGTCATTGATAAATGTTTGAATGCTGTTCTTTAGGCGAGTAAAAGGGCGACGTGATGAGTTGCTGTATCAACGTTTCATCTGGAATGGATCTTTTGCCTCATTAAAACCCTAAAAAAAACTGAAAACGCCTTGCTGTCAATCCGCCATGTGAGAGCTGAAGAAGTCTTAACTTGCTGGCTTAAAAGGAGGTCGAATCACCTGCAAATAGATGACTTAGGGTTAAGGAATCCGCCAAATGTCCTTTTGACTGTTTCTAAGCATTTTGCTGTCAATGAACATGCCTTCATAATTGGGAATCAGTTGCAATTCGGGCCCTATATAATGACGCCCTTCCATTCATTGTGAACACACCTTTGAGAGCAAGCTGAGTTTACTAATTTCATTCCATATCCATTTTTACTACCTGAGTTTTCCTGTATTGCTGAGTTTGATAAGCACAGTAAATTATTTCCAGCATTTGCCAGTCACAGTGAATTAAGTCATTTTGAGTTAAAAGTGAGGAATTTGTATTGCTGAGAAGGAATTGAGTGGTGAAAACACGTCTGAGAGAAGAATATAGGAGTTCACTATAGAGTGAAATACTATCATAAAAGAAGCCATATTTAGCTGAAACCCCGGAAGCTTATTTGAAGGAGAATCTCGAAGAGCAAATTTGGAAGGAGAAGCTTTAAAATCAGGCATGAATCCTCCTAAGTTTATAATTTTTATTGAAGTGTTGTTTCCGTTTTGATCTTGTGATTGCTGTTCTCAATTAGCTCTAATAGGATTGAACTGTTTTGATGAATAATTAAAGCAATTCATTTAAGAAGAAAATGTGAAAAGGATTCAATGATTAGGGGAATTGTGAAAAAGGGATTATTTGAGTAAAGAGCTTAAGGGATTAGATTATTTATCTTGCATTTAGAACGAAATAATGGAAAAGATAAAAGAGAAGGATTTATTTGCATTTTAAATGGTTTTTGCATGTTGTGTATGATCTCTATATGTGGGAATACGTAGACATACTTATTATCTACTAGGATCGAGATGATGGCAGAATCAAGTGAAGTCTTTTAGCTTAAGTTATTAGGATAACTGAGACAAGTTAAGTACTCCTAGGATAAAGAGTTCCTAGTTAGGAGGAATTGATACAAGACGCTTGAATACTGTTTTCATTTCTAGTAGGTTCGTATGATTGTAGGATGTCTGGGATGACGAATTCATCCATTGAAGGACAAAACCTATGCGTAGAGTAAGGAAGCCTTAAGTCAAATCGGCCCTGAGTAGTGTTTATGATAGATGACCTTCATTCGAAGTACTGAATGAGAATACTTTGGCCAAAGTAGTGAAAGGTACGACATCCACCTAGATGTGAGATAGTTGAGACTTCACTGTCAGTTCATTGTGATCCGAGTACTAGATCGAGATTGTGAAATAGCAAGGTTCTAGTTGAGTAGGACACAGCACTATGCTCAGTTGGTAATCGTTAAAGGATACCCTACCAATCTCTTCTTCGAAGGGAGGGCCGTTCATTGCAAAATGATCGTGCGGGGGACCGCATTATAAGTCCGTGGTTGGCGGAAAAGCTGAGTGATGTTTCTCCTCCACAGCCGGCCGATGTACCAAGATTTGAAAGGACGGACTCCTGGACCTTCTTACTTCTATTTGTGCAAAAGCTTACGAGCTATGTATGTAACTGTCTTTTAACTCTGATTTATATTTGCAAAGAAACATATTGTAACTTGTACGTGTTTATCAATAAAGAAAGGAAGAAATTTTATTGAATTATCTTTGTTAGATGTTGCTTTTACATGTTTAAAGTGAGAATTGGAAAGTTTTTAATTTTACGAATTGGGTCGTAACAATTCTACTGGGTTTTTGTCCATCTATGTTTCAACCGAGCTCATTTTCATCTTAAGGAATCAAAAATTGAAGGTTATGTTGGATCTGTTGAAGAAATTGTTTGGGCAAGTTGATGAGCCAAGGATTTATAGATTGAAACGTGAGCTTTGTGTTCTTGATGAGTTGGTGCTTAATAGGACTGAAGATTACATGGCTCATTTGAAGGATCTTTTGTTTCAATTGGAGGAATACTGCAAACTTGCAAAGATTACAAAAAGGACAGTGAGATCATTGTGATTGTCCTTGAGAGCTTGTAATGTCCCCTTTTTCGTGAGCAATGGAGTTTAGAGGAATTAGCCTATTCTTGATCCTCGTAGGCTAATGGGGCTTGATCAGAGGGTCATTTGGCAGATACCCAGTTGATTGGTTGGCTCGTTTCGTGATTCAATCTACATATGGAGGTGTTCTAATAATTTTTTTTTATATGTTTCTATTTTTAGAAACCTCATGTTATAAACTAATGTTATGTTTGCACTTTATGTTATGAATAATTATTTTATTATAAAGTGCAAAATAATAAAATAATAAAAATAATATTATAATATTCCTTCTAGAAGGTGACTTGGGAAAGTTCTAGAAGGAGGCCGACCTCTCGAGGAAAAACAATAAATAGGCATTGAGGGCTCATTTCCTATCAAGCAGATTTGTTGTTGTTGATGTTGATGTTTGTTGTTGATGTGCATTGTGGAGCCTAGGGTTTCTGCAGTTGTCTTTGGCCATTGAGAACGAAAACTCTCAATTGGTAAGCAATTTTGAGGGTGTTAAATATCACTTGAATTATTGCAAAGTTGAGGAAGTTGCTTCAGACTTTCTACTTGTACTTCAAAGCAAAATTTTATGGCCTTTGGCCAAATTTTGGTGGTATTGATTTGAAGAGATCAATTGGTGCATTGCTGGAGTCATTTTGGTGTATTGAGACTTCATCAAGATTGTTATTCAAGGTTCAATCTGCATCTTTATGAATTCTGGAATAAATTACAGTCATATATATCAGCTTGAGGGAGCCACGATTTTGCTTATTGCAGCCATAACATCCATTGATCTTGGTCTTGATTAGTAGTGCTTGACTTCTAAGGAGATGGAGATCATTATTGGAGCTGGAGGAGATCTTTAGAGGCTGATTTATATTTATTTTCTGAGGTCTGCTAGAACAGGGGCGAATTGGGCTGGGAAGCACAAATAAATTCATTAAAATTCATACACTTGTTTTTGGCTTATGGGTATTGGAGCAATCAATTTCTAGAGGATGGACAACGATGTTTGGTGATCAAAATTAGAGGTTGCAGCTGCTATTATTTTATTTTTGAAGTCTGAAATATCCAGCAGGGGCGGCTAGGGCTGAGACATCATCCATCACTCATAAGGTGCACTCTCCTTTGTTCTTGCTTGCTACTTCATCTCCAATCCAAGGCGACTTCATTCCAGGTTTATTTGCATTGTTTGGAGCTCATTTACATGTCATATTTGTATATGTTTGAAGTCTGATTTTGTACTCAGAAATTAGCAAACTTCAGAAAAGTTGTAAATTGCCAAGAGTCTTGGCAATGCTTGCATTTTGGTTTATAAACAAGTGCTGGAGTTTAGTTTTAGATTAGCAACATTATTCATAGTCTTCTAGATTCTAGATGGATGCATTCCAAGTGTTTAATAAAAAGTCACTTGGCTGTAGGTGGCTAAGTTGCTCATAGAAAATCATTTAATGAGCATTGTAATGAGTCTTTATATTGCAAATTGGTGATATAAGTTGCTGGTGTCATTTGAGCAATTCAATATCATTTATTATCAACTAGTCAGTTTGCATACCAACTGTTTGTAAAAATACCAGTTGGCTGTAGGTGACCATTTTTCATGATTAGAACTCATTTATGCATTCAATATTGCCAAATTAGGTTGCACATTCATGTTAGTATATTGTTTAGACAATTTAGAGTCATTTGCAAGCATCCTCATTGATACTAAGTGAAAAAAAGTGTCATTATAGCAAACTGAAATGTTATATCAGTCATATGACCCTTGTATGCAAAGTGTTTGACGAAATTTCCAAGGCCAAAATTCAGAAGTTTTCAATCAGATTTGAGCAGGGTCATTACAGAGCTTGAAGTCATCTTCTGATATTTTTCTCTCTAAATTTTTCTCTATAGAATGCATTATGAAGATGGAAGGAAAGACAATGTCTTCTGTTAGATTGTGCTCTTTATTAGTTTCAGAACAGGAGCAGCTAGTCAAGAAGAGCGTGCTTGGTGCATGGTAGCAAGTTCATTTTAAGGCTAATTCAAGGGAAATGTGAAGCAAACCTTTAAGATAAACCAAGGCAAGGTGATGCATCTGAGGGAAGACCAAGAAAGTAACAGCAATGAGACCAAGAGTAGTTCTCACAATGGTGATCTCAACAGTGGTTACACAGGCAAGAAGAAGAAGCACATGGAATGTACAGTATACCTATTGTGGCAAGCTTGGACATGTTGAGAGCACCTGATACGAGAATATATAGGATTTTACAGGCAAGTTCAAGAAACAAGGACTGCTAGGGAAAGGACAATGAGTAAGTGTTGTGACCTTTTCACACATCGCCCCATTGCAAATGGGGACCCCCTGTTTTTGCTTTTTTTGTCTTGGCGTTGCAACTGCTAATCACCAATCTTTTTACAATGAGGAGTTAGAGTTTTGAAAGTCATCCGAGCCAACTAAAGAATTCAAGCCCAGAACAATGCATAGACATCGTCAAAGTGCCTAGAAGGTCTAGAGGACAAGGAACGCCATTGCTTTCAGTCAATTCTGGCACTTCCTACTTTTTAGGGATTCTGCTTTTTTGCTTTTTGCTTTTTTTGCACTTTTGGACCAATTCGGGATTTACTATTTTTAGAAAGTTGTTTTTTTGCTTTTTTCTATTTTTAGAAAGTGCCAGGGTCCCACAGGTCATGGAAATAACGTTTCCATCTTTAGAATGAAAAATCAAGAAAAATCAGGAAAAAGTCATATGGCGAGGGTTTTGATGATCCAGGAGAAGGGCAGAGAAAATGTCAGACACTTCAAGAAGTCCGCTTGGAAGGAGAAATGGACATGGCAAGGCATCGAGGAAGTCGGCCATGCCTAGGTCAAGATAGAAGCAATGTCCAAGCTCAAGTGAAGTCTTCCCAACCTTTGGCAAGCATGAAGACAAGTCCGCCAGGGAGTGGAAAAGAAGTCTTGAAGTCCGCCCCAAGCTTGAGAATGGATGGCAAACACATAAGGAAGTCTGCCTAGACAAAGAGAGAAGCATGTCCAAGCATAAGCCAAGTCCGCCATGCTAAAAAGGAATATGTCTAGAAAGGAAGTCTTGAAGTCCACCCAGCACTTGAGAAAGCATGTCTTGCCAGCCTTGAAGTTTGCCTTGGCTTGAGAAGTTCAAAGTTCGCCTTCCCAAGGAGAATGTCCAAGATGCTAGCAAGTTCGCCCTAGGTTGGAGTAAGAAAGATGTCCAAGCAAGGACAAAGTCCGCCAAGCATAAAGAAAAGATGGTGAAACCACTAGCAAATCCGACCTTGGCACTAAGGGAAAAATGGCAAAGACAACGCAAAGTCCGCCTTGCACAATGGCAGACAATTGACAAAGTCCAACTTTGCTCAACTGAGGAATGGCACAAGCATGATAAAGTCCGACTTTGCCCAAGGAAGGATGTCCAAACCTTTATAAAGTCTAACTTGGCACAAGAAGAGTAAAATCCGACCTAGGCCTAGAGAAGAAAATGTCTAAGTGTTAGCAAAGTCCGACCTTGGCATGAAAGAAACAAAGTCCACCATGAAGAGAGATGGGAGATGAAATGGCTCAGCCCTCATAAAGTCCGCCATGGCAAGAGGAACAGAAAGTCTGCCCAGCTGGAAAGATGTCCAAGTCAAGAGCAAGTCCGCCTAGACACCAAAGAATACATGGCATAAGGAAAGCTAAGTCTACCAACAAAATGCCTAAGTAACAAGAGAATTCCGCCCAGCTAAGGAGAGGATGAGAAAATTGGCTAAGTGTTGACACCTTGGGGAGAAGAATTCAGAAAATTGACTAAGTGTTGGAAAGAAAACAAGAGGAATGAAGAGGAAAATAAAGAGGAAGTGAATAAAATCCTTGTCCAAGGATGGAATTTGTCCTACATAGCACAAGCCAAATTCAAAATTGAAAACAAATCCACAAGCAAAGTTCATCCGAAACCTTGGCTAAATGTTGAATGGTCCACATGAAGGTATTACAAAATGAAATTGAATAGCCAAAATTTGGCTAAGTGTGGGAAATTCTTCATGGAGAAAGTTCCAATTTTCTCCATTGTGGTGAAAGCACAAGAGAGTTCTTCTCCAAATTCAAGGCACTTGAAGGAATTTCAAAGCAGTCAGGAAAGAAAAGGTTTAATAACTGCTCCAAGGGGAGACTTCCAAACCTCAAATGAAAGTGAGAAGAAGAAATCAAAATCTCAAAGGAGATCCAAGATCAAAGCTAGGAAGGAACAAGCACAAAGGACAGAGTCATCGGCAAGGAAAATATTCTAAGGCAAGAACATGGAAAAACGAACAAAGTGACCAAGGAGGGACATCCAACTTGCTGAAGTGGCGCCCCGACCAATCAGGTTGTTCCAAGTCAACATGTCTAGATTCAATGAACCTGGCACTCCACCATGCAACAACTTTCTATTTTATTGTTGGTTCATATTTAGCAGAAGGACAAGTGTCCCCAAATGAAATTTTCTCATTGGTCGAGAGCTAGTTGGTTGTGACAAACCCTAATTAGGGTTTTATTTTAATCTCGGCCGTTGATCCTAAATCAATCTTGGCCATTGAATTGTAATTGGAGAGTCTATAAATTGAGCTCGCCCCTCATTTGTAAGGTGTGAAGAAAGTGTATGAGATTGTTGCGTATTGCTACTTCCGATAATAAAAGCTCTTATGCATGATTTGCTTTGAATCCCTTTTATTGTCAAGTGGTTTGCAAGGTTGCATAGCTTCTTCAACATTAGATTAGAATTAAGATAGAATTTGATTTGAATGTTTGTTAAATGAATGAAAGATCTGATAGTATTGATTGGTGAAACTCAGCTCATACTTTCTTTGAATAGATGATTTTTATTCAATGCATAAAGTTAGCCTGAGCTTATGATTGTGGATGCTTAACTTCAGTCTAGATAAGTATTGTTCAAGACATGAAAATTATCATCACACCCCCTTGAAGATTGCACCCACTTTGTGCAGTTGCCCTAGGGAGGCAAAGCAAAGCGTGGTTACCAATTTCACCTAATCTTTACCGTCTCTTGAATTCTTAGGAGTAGATTAGAACTTCTAAACCCTTATCTCCTTTTTCGTTTACTTGAAAGACCCAAACAATAGAGCTTCATTGTCTAGACCTTCATTGTGAATTGAACAAGCCTAGCGTAAGTCCCTTTGTGTATTACCAGCATATCACAATGCCCATTGAGCTTATCCACACATCAAGACCTGAGAAAAGAAACCTTGGAATCGCCATATGATCTTCTCGCAATCTTAGCATATGCAGTGGTTTTTCAAGAGAGGATAGAGTGTCTTTGGACATTTTATTCTGTGTGTTCGGTGGATGATAAAACGTACACCAATAGTAAGTTAAGAGAGTTCTTTTAGCTTATAGTTCTCATGCTTTCCATGCACAAAAATCCATGTGTGAGTCTATTTTGAATTCTAGTTGCACTCATCGTATGACCAATTATGGAAATTTGTGCCAAACACTTGGGCAAGTAGATGATTCAGCTCTTCCTACTGTTCATAGTGGCGGTATTGTGCTAGAAGATGACACTTAAGGAACCACATTTCAGATTTGAGCATGAATTTATGAATAGTTTATCAAATAATTAAACAATATCTTCACCATGGTCCATGTGGCTAACCATCTCAAGAATGTGTGATGCTTCCTGGTTAGAACTTAGCATCGAAAGAATCCTATAGATATGGCGATAATGGACAATCATCGTTCCCTTGATGAATATAGTAACTAGAAAATGCTCGTTGTCTGCTGTGTTAGTCAGAGCTGAAATTCCTTTTGTTATTGCCCCTATTTGTGTATCTTTTGGATGAGCAGCTGCACCAGGTCAGGTTTCTAGGTTGAACTTCAGGTAATTTTTAATCTGTCCATCAAAAACAAGGGACCAAATCTACAGGGAATAAAGCGTGACATAAAGATCTCGTTACTAGTAAATTGCTCTTCTGACAAGAACAAAGCCACAAAGATGTAACTTGGTTTACAAGGACCTTGTGAATACATTAGCAGAAAACTATATTTGATATGCTAGCAGCAAATATTCAGAAAAAATCACTGCTTGTTGCAAATAACCATAGCTAAGGTTGGTGACCGATCTGAATCAAATTACCAACTGTTTTGCAAACTTGGATATATATATATATATATATGTATGTATGTATGTATGTATGTATCAGAAATTGCAATTTAATCCCAATTTGAATGAAATTTTGAGAAAAAAATGGTGTTTTTTCTCTGTTTTTATGAATTTTTCAGCATTTTTTTATTTCCTCAATTTTTTCCAATTAATTGAAAAAAATCCATCTTTTGGTTAACCGAGTCAATCCTAAGAAAGGTTTTTGCTACTGTGTTTGACTCAACTAGATCTGATAATGAAACGAATTGCTGCTAGATTGTGTACATTTGAAAGAAACTTGAAAACCCAAACAAAATTAGCAGTAGACAGCTGAATATTACTTCAAAATATTGAAACCACATAATTAACAACATAAATTTTACAGCAGAATTTTCACTGTAGCAAATTCACATCATAAAGTTGACTCAAAGATCTAGACAACAGGAGGTGCCAAATACACAATAGGTATATTAGAGGAGGGTACAAGTTGGAGCTAAGACCCGAAATGACGAAAGACGGGCAGAATTTATAGAGGAGAACATTGACACTGAAAATTTTTAAGCAGAAAATTCACACAAAAAAATTCAGAAGAAAATTCACAATGAAAAACTTTCAGCACAAAATTTACCGCAGATAATTGACAACAAAAATTTTACAGCAAAAATATGCAACAGACAGTGAGTCAGCAATTTGACAGTAGATATTCAACATCAAGGATCTTGAAAACAAGAAACCTAAAAACCAAATACAAGATAAGAGCATTAGAGACTGGAATTAGAGTGCTACACAGAATGAAGGAAGAGATAGCCCAAACAATAAAAAAATGCAAGGCACAATTGTGAGGCTCTAATGCCAATTAATAAGACTCAGTATTCAGGTATATTTATAAGTTTTTTGCTAGCTTTTACTTACATATGAGAAGCATGTACATACAGGCTAAAAATTATAAAGTAACATTTAATGTTCCTAGCTATCTACTTCTCAATTTCAGCCATTCCAATTGTCTCCCTACTTCTCATTAATTTATATCTACCTTATACGGCTTTTCCAACTTTCCACCAACTATATGATTTATTTCCACCTCCCTTTTGTAGTTATTTTAGATGTCACATACTTTATTTCTAGCTCCCTTTACAGCTTTCCACTTTTACTTTAAAGCTATCAGCCCACTTGTATATGGTATAACAATAGTTAAATTACTAACTACTATAGATGCTTCATCACCCAATGTGGAGGATTCTTCAATTGTGTGCTTTGAGCAATGTTCCCTGAGTACACATCCCCAAAACTTTTACCCCATTCCCCAGAACAGGGATGTCCTGGTGGCAGTGGAACGGGGTCAAAAGGTTCCCCTACCATCCCCTAGATGACACCCCAATAGGGGCTTGTCCCCAGAATGGCCTTGCATATGCAGGAACATCCTTCAAGATGTCTCCCTTTGGAAGGGTATATTAGAAGATGTTAGAAGTTGGAGCCAAGACCTAAAATGAGGAAAGACACACAGAATTTATAGAGAACATTGACACAGAAAAATTTTAAGTTGACATGAAAAACACTTCAGATGAAAATTTACAACAATAATTGGCAACAGACAGTGAACCAGCAATTTGATAGCAAACATTTGACATCAAGGATCTTGAAAGCAAGAAAACTAAGAGCCAAATACAAGATAAGAGCATTAGAGACTGGAATTAGAGTTGCTACCCAGAATGAAGGAAGAGATAGGCCAAACAATGAAAAAATGCAAGGCACGATTGTGAGGCTCTAATGACAATTAATGACTCATTATTTGGGTATATTTCTAATTGTTTTTGCTAGCTTTTAATTACATATGAGAAGCATGTGTATATAAGCTAAAAATTATAAAGTATTAATGTTCCTAGCTATATACTTTTAATTAATTTCTATCTACCTTATACGGCTTTTCCAACTTTCCACCAACTATATGATTTATTTCTACCTCCTTTTTATAGTTGTTTTAGATGTCACATACTTTATTTCTAGCTACCTTTATAGCTTTGCACTTACTTTTACTCTAAATCTATCAGCCCACTTGTTTCCGGTATAACAATAGCTAAATCACTAACTATTATAGATGCTTCATCACCCAATGTGGAGGGTTCTTCAATTGTGTGCTTTGAGAAATGTTCCCCGAGTACACATCCCCAGGATTTTTACCCCATTACCCAGGGATGTCCTAGTTGCAACAGGATAAGGACAAAAAGTGAACCTGCCATCCCTTGGATGACACCCCAATAGGAGATCGTCTCCAGAATGGCCTTGCATATGCAGTAACATCCTTGGGGATGTATCCCTCTTGGGGGGTATATTAGAAGAGGCTGGAAGTTGCAGCCAAGACCCAAAATGAGGAAAGGCAGACAGAATTTATAGAGAGCATTGACACTGAAGATTTAAGCAGAAAATTGACAAGAAAAAAAATTCAGAAGAAGATTCACAATGAAAAAATTTCAGCAAAAAATTCACAACAGTGAATCAGCAATTTGACAATAGACATTCAACATCAAGGATCTTGAAAACTGGAAACCTACAAGCCAGATACAAGATAAGAGCATTAGAGACTGGAATTTGAGTTGCTACCCAAAATGAAGGAAGAGATACCCCAAGCAATAAATAAATGCAACGCACGATTGAGAGGCTCTAGTGCCATATAATATGACTCATTATTGGGGTATAAAAAAACTACTTTATTGCCTTCTTGAGTTCTTCCTTGAGGATCCAAGGGTATCAATAAGGAGTGGTTATCACCAATGTTGCACTTGTTTCTAGCTCAATAATGCGCTAAAACCCTTGGTCAAGTGGTATCCCAGGGAATGTCTTGAAAAACTTTGCTATGCTTGTCCAACACAACTTGTACATCAATATGATAAGCCTCATTTGTGCTTACGAATGACTTTTTAGATGTGGTCAAGCAATAGGCCGCCCAAGCTACTTGTCCTCTTCTAAATGCTCTTTCCATCTTTTTAGCAATAATTACTCTAGGTGCTCCATTTTGAATTCCCTTGAGAACTATTTCCTTTCCTTCATTTCTAAATTTCAATTTCATAGATTGGTAGTTCTATGAGAACTCTCCAAGAGATTGTCGCCATCGTACTCCAAGCAACATGTCAATAACTCCCAATCTGACCAAATAAAAATCTTCACATATTGAATGATCTCCAAGAGTCATTTTCAGCTGCCGAATTCTTCGAGCACACGATATGGTAAACCCATACCCCATTGTTGATCAGGATGATGATCCTTTGGCTTGCTAGCACTCCACAAGTCCTAAATGGCTAGATAGGACCGTGAGAGTTCTTTCACCTTTGTCTTCTCCTTCTTCATTAGATTCTTCATTTACCTTCTCAAACTCAATTTATTTTGCTTCCTCATTGAAAATGACTTCAATATAGCCCAAAAAATGACTTCAATATAACCCCTCTAACCTTTTCCAAGGCATTTGCGTCCTCACTCAAATAGAGTTGCTTTCTTCTTATTCATTTCAGCTATCTTCATTTCCTTTCAATGATGGCAGAAACTTTTGTGTGCTTGATCCTCCCTTTTGGAACTTCTTATTTATAGGAGGAGCATTAGAAAAAAAATAATCCAAGGCAAGGACAATTGTAAGGCAAGGGCTCTTTTAATTGCCTTTTGGAGAGTGAAAGGCTCCAATGCCTTAACCAAACCCCTCAGTGGCTCTACTAGTCCTCCTACAAGCAAAACTGTGATTCTCTTCTCGGACACATCAGGAACTTTGAGCACAACCCTCTAAAATTCCCCTATATAGTGCCCCAGTAATCTATAGTGTTTTTAGCTAGGCCAATTCTTGAAAGTGGATTTCTAGATCAACCCTATCAAATCATTCAACCAATCTTTGGCTAAATTCTTCAAAAGTAGTGATGAGACTATGCCATTGTATCACTATGCCATGGTACCACCACTCATGGGCTAACCCTTCCAAGCTTAAAGAAGCAAACTTGATAGCTTCTTCTTCATACATTGGGTTTAGAGACAAATAAATATTATTTTTTTGTACCATGCTCGAGCTAAACACTTTTGTGTCCCATCACACATTATAGGGACCTTGCCCAAGCGTTGTTGCAATTCCTTGTTAGCCTAAGTCTAGATGGGTTTCTTATGGGTTCAAGGGACCATTTCGGAGTTTGATGTTGCAAAATGCAGCAATTGATAGATCATCCCGAACTTCTAACTCAAAAGCTCTATATTCAGCACAAAGGGCTAAAAAATCTTCTATTAATTCAGTTGCCTCTTCTTCCAATGGATCTTTGATTCTTCTCTTCTTTGAAGGAATTTAGGTTAGAAAGGATTGGGTGAAGAACCAAAAGTTTAGTTAACCCCCAATTCACTACCTCTTGTAATAGGTAATCTTGGAGTTCCAAGAGCTAACTTTGCAGGACTTGCACCGTCAATGCCATCGTGTCTTTGATTTTTTGAGCCATTTCTTTCTGCCCTGCATAATTGATCCGTATGTCCTCATATGCCATACACTCCATGATGTAATGCCATTCCGTATCCACTAATCCAAACATGCAAAGGCAACAAACCTGATCAACCCTCTCCTCTTTGGGTATTTTCCATTTCCCTATTTCGCACCTAAAATGGTGTGAGCTAGTTCTTAGTTGGGCTATTAGCATTTTAGCTTTCCATTTTATCTCTTCTCCTATATAGTGCTTTTGCTCGTGGTAACATGTGGGATTGAATTCCTTGGCATAATATGCTCTTTTTCACCCAAATTGTTTTGTCCACATGACTACTTTGACTTTCTTTCTCACATACCTTTTGATTTCCACATTTGTGTTCAAGCACTCTTGCATGTTCTTTCTTCTATTTAACTTTTCCTTTGCTACTATTGTGGGCTAGCATTGTCCTTCCATGTTCTCTATTCTCTTCAAATATCATGGCAGCCAAACCATCATCACCACTTCAACTAGAAAAGCTCCAACATTGGCTAAGACAATCTCATATGGGACTTTAGCTTTCATTTTAAAACTACTTGCAATTAAATGTCTTTGTAAGCTTTCTATTTGCCTCCATTTTGATGTTGACATGTTGCTGCCCAAACTTCACACCCATATAGCACCACCAATGTAATGTCTTTTTTGTTTCCCAATCCTATAGCTCAACTGATTTGCATCTCTCTTGAAACATGTATAGAGCTTTCCATCCCCCTTGTATCATTTTTGTCCTACAAGTCTCCCAATTGAGGTTGTTGTGAAAATCAAGACCCAAATATTTGCATTTGTTTACCACTTGCAAGGGACTTCCTTCGAACTCAAAATTTATTTGCTTCTTTCTTCTTCTCAAGGTAAAGATCCTAACCTTGGTTTTGTCAATGTTCACTAGTATTCCAACCTCCTAACATTATAGTCTTGCAAACAAAGTGTCGCTTTTGCCATTAAGGCCATTCACATAAAGCATTAAATTTACCACAAATGTGGCTAGGTGAACACCCCCACCACCTAATTTGTCTATCCACTCCTCTAGCTTGTCTATGTATAGCCACATGATATTCATCCCTAGCTAAATAAAAATGTCCTAAAACTTCACCATCTTCTACAATACTATGTATTGCCTCACCAATAATAGCTTGATAAGATTTTAGACTATTCCCTTCAAATAACAGAATCTCTAAAGTAGAATTGACTCTCAAATTTAGTATATATGTGTGTTTTTGAAAAATATTTTTTTAAATTATATATTTTCAAATGTTCGATAAATTTGCCAAGTTACTACCAAGTTTTTCTCCGAGTTTTTGCTGAGTCCCCAGTTTCTACCGAACCCGAGTTTTTAAAAATTTTGGGCCTGTCAAGTTATTGCCAAGTCCAAGTTTTTCAACTATGCTTTCATGTATTCTTTTTTTTTATATTTCACTAATTTTTCATACACTTCTTTACTTCCTTTTTCCCTTCCCAAGATTTTAAACATTCTTTTTGCTGCCTTGCACTCTTTATCATACCATGGTTTTTCCGGAAAACAGTTTTGGTACATCTTTTGGCCCTAATTCTCTTGCATGCTATGAGAGATTTGCGGATTATTGCCATCAGGTTATTGCTGCCAGTATTTTTTATTTCCTGTAGCTGTTTTTCAAGCAAAATCTAATAAAGTGAAAATGCAAAATCTAATAAAAGGAAATGAAATGTGGTAGCTGATTAACGAGCACGCGATAAGGCTTTTTCATTTTACGACCTATGGCACAGACTACCACTAGTTAGGGGGCAAATACGTCACAGCCTTCCAAACCCATCACTTCCCCTCTGAATTCTCAGTAATGCAACGATGGAAAGTCCTGAAATAGTACAACACACAGCACTGTAATTGCTTTGGGACAAAGCAGATCAAGAAGGGGGAAATGTTACAATTTATAGATAATCAACTTCAATATTAGTTGTATTCATATTGTATGCCTCCATTAGGAATTTAATGTGTCCATTGTAATCGTTACTAATATCCACACAATATACTTAATTTATATCGCAATACGTACAAAATAGATCAAACTCCCCTTCCAAACACTCATCCAAGACCCTGTACAAGCTAAATTCCTAAATTTTCATACCAGTACAATTAAGAAACAGTTTCAGTTTTCTAATTGAAACATAAATAAATTCACAAATTATCACCTTATGAACAAAGCCTTGACAGTCCTCAAAACAACAAAAATGAAAGTGCGTAGACAGCATGGAAGAGATCTGCAACATACCCATCTGGATAGACATCGCCCCTGATAGGGAAAACAGTAGAAGAATTCTTAGAATCGGCAGATGAAACTTTAACAACCTTATTCCTGACTGCGTCCCTCTCCACAAACATACCCAACTTCAATTGAGGATTATCTCCCACGGGGCCATGATAGTCAACTCCATACTTGGGATACAGCTCGTACACCCCAATCTTCTTATCATCCTCTTCCTTGTTGGTATCATCAAAATTAGAAGACCACTGCCAAATTGCGAGGGCTAATACCCCAGCCAACAGAATAGCAGACACCTTCCTGAGATTAAGGCCCCTCCTGCTTAACATATACCTTCTGGAATTTGAACTGGGTATCTGCTGCTGCTGTGGAATCTGCTGCTGACGTCGCAATACAGAACCCCATCTGACAATAAAAGCTGACCAGATTGTTTTTCCTTCAGATGGATTGTCTGGAGGGGGCAAGGAAATTATGACCACCCCTTTCAATTCAGGCTGCTGCAATGACGACGCCATGTGGGCAAATGTATATACACAGAATATGTATAAACCCCACTTTAGCTGACCACCTTCAGAGGACGGATATACGAAGACTTACAGAGATACCCAATGTTCTTCTTGTGTAAGACTCCTGCCCCATTTCCCGCCTGGATGTGAGAGTCGTAAAATTCTACGAAATGTAGCCTTGTGGGACCCATTCCGTTACCCTCTGCCACCCGATTGAACATAGGGGTTTTTAGTACGATGGTCGTGTGGCCATATTTGAACGTTTTAACTGTACAATACAATCAAAAAATTCAGAGGACTATCAAATGAATGGTGAAATCCAACTCCAACCATGGAAATTGAACCCAAAAAAAATTCCGAGGACTATCAAAAGAATGGTGAAATCCAACTCCAACCATGGAAATTGAACCAAAAATGGTATGTTTACAGGCATGTACACAAACATTTTTAGTTAGTTTCTGCCTATAGCATTTATAAATATATTATAACTATCTATAATGGTGGTAAGGGGTGGAGCCTAATGGTATGAGTGTATCAACAATAACAAACTTATTATTCATTATAATTTCTATTTGATTGTGCTGAAGTTGACCGTGATCCATCATCACATAATAAAGAGCTAAATGAGGAAAATGGTTTGTTGTAGACAAAGACAACTTAAAAATAGAGACAGTGGAGAGGGGAGTTGCATATGGTTCAGGGCAAAGACAATAATTTTAAAAAATAAATTAAATCTAAAAATTGACAAGGTAAGACAAACTACAAGGAAAGGAATAAGGGTAAGGTCTCATGGAGGGGGGCTTCCTAAAAAATTGTAGTGGGTGCTGCTAAGAATTTTTAGGAATATTTTAAAGGTGGTCTCATGATTTTAATAGTACAATTTAGCTGTGGGCAGTTGGGTGGGCGCCACTCCATCCCCTATTTGATGGTTTGGAATGGCGGGGTGGCAAGTGACATGGCAGCTGGGTGAACTGGAAGACGGGTGAGTTGGCATCATGTTTCGAAGGAACTTTCTAGTCAAGGTTAAAATCATCATTTTCCGCTGGCATTGTGAATTGTGATTTGTCCTTTCAAGGACGATTGCCAAATATCTAAAGGATTATCGTCAAGCACGATTGCCTAAGCCTTTATTTTGATGGGTGGCGGACTCATATTTCCTTAAGTGAGTCATGGTTTGGTTTCTTGAACACAGTGTGAGTGTTTGGCGATGAGCAGACTCATCCTTCTAGTCTCGGCAAAGGAGTTGGAGTTGGGAGGAATGGACACGTCAATGCAACTGAAGAGTTCAAAAAGACAAATGACCTTCGAAGGCTAGATTTCACTCCCCTTTGGCTACAACGTATTATTCGCCACCCAGATTACCTTTCCTTTGTAGCAATAAAATGCATAGCTGGGAAAGTGTTTATGGAGGATGCTAAAGGGTACTGGTTGGACTATGATATCTCATCCCGAGTGTTGGTTGGTTTGCTTGATGTCAGGGTTTCAAAAATTGACGCGAGGGTGATTATGCGGCGGTTGTTTCGTAAGGACATGTTGGTTGGTCTGGATAGGGTGTTGATCGCAACTCGACTAGGAAAAGGTATTCCTCACCCGTGTGATTTGCATCTCTTGGACGACCCAGAGACCTTGGTAAACTACTTTCCTTTCTTGTTGGATGTAGGTGGCATGGCTCTTGTAGAGCACAAGACGCTTGGCCGTTGTAGGGGCCGAGTATTTGAAAAAGAAATTTCACCTCGTGCCAGTTGCAGATTCTGGAAAAGGGAATTTCGTGTTTTCGCCCAACAGAATGTTTGGTGAATGGGGTTTGGGTGGTGCTTTTTCGTTGGTCTGTGGATTTAAAAGCTTTAAGGGTTTTGAGTTTTGTTTAGGAAAGTCTCTATAAATGGTCTTGGTCTCTGTAAATCTTGGGCGGTTTATGTTTGTGGGTAATTCAATGGGAAAATGGTGGTTGTGTCCACTTGGTCTGTGAAATTTTGGTATATGAATAGGTATGGTTTAGTTGTTATGCTGTTGTGGGGCTTGTAAAAGTTTTTTTCATATCAATATAATCTATCTTGCTTACCAATAAAAAATTAGTACAATTTAGCTTAAAATTTTAAGCTCCAAAATTTAAGGAATAAGCTTTGATAAAAATTAATAAATAAATAAAAATTCTCTCATTTTTTATTATCTCATAGGAATTTAAAATTTTAGAGGATAGACAAGTGGTAGAAAAACTTCCTAACCTGTAGGGGCAATTTCTAGCCCCACCCCAATTTCACCACCTCAAATCTTTAGTCCTAAAAGGTAGGGGCTATTATTTTTCTAGAAAAGATTCCAATTAGTCTTGTAGCACAAATTTTTTTTCCCGAGAGACCTCCTGCTCCATGAATGAAAATAGAAGCCCAAGCCCTTCCATGAGACCATACTATAAGAGTAGAGCCTAACAAGAATTAATGAGAAAATAAAAAAGAAATAATATAAGAACATTGTTGATTATAATAATTATTTTTATGTTAATTAATTGTCTTTTATCATTTTTTTTTCAAAAAAATAGATAATGATAAGAATAATAATATTATTTGTATTATTCATTAGAATTTTCTCTTTAGATAGTAATTTCTATAAATACATATTTATTCAATTTAGATATTGATAAGAATAATAATAATATTATTATCAAATGATAATATTATTATCAAATGATAATATTATTATTCACTAGTCTTTTCTCTTTATTAATAGGATAATCCTATTGTATGTATGTCTAGAGTAGCAAGGAAAATATTTCTTAGATAATAATAATTGTAATCAACAATGTCCTTATATTATTTCTTATTTATTTTAGTCTTGCTCTACACAACACAATGGAATCCAAAAATTATAATGAACAATATGATGGATTGTGGAATATATCTTAAGTTTGACAATCATTTACATGTACAATATTGATATTTAATAAATAAATATAAATATATAAAATACAAATAAACTCAAAATCTTTTTTTCTTTAAACACAGATTTTAAAATTAAAATATAAGATAGGAAAAATATTTAAAGTTGTCATCAATTAAATGATAGTGTAGTTAATTTTTTATTTTTAATAATGATTTTACAAATGTGTTGTAGTCTTCAAAATAAATTAATTCTAAAGTAAAATAAAATAGTTTTGTGTGCTTTTTCATCTATTTAATAAAAATTTATAGTAGTTTAACTTGATAGAATAGCTAAACATATGAAATAAATAATTTGTTTTGTTTTTAGATAGAGAATAAATAGTTTATTGAAAACATAAATTAAAAAATATCTTAAATATATATGTCTATTATTTTTTATTTGTTTGAATATTCTATTATTTTATAGTTTTTATTTAACTTTTTTTAATTATTTGTTTAATATTTTTATATAATATAAAGTTTATATCTTAAATATTTATTATGTTTTTTTTTGATACGCAAGGTAGGATTTATATTGATTTTATAAAAGTATACATGCATCTGCTAAGCAAGGATTAAAGGTCCTTCTTCGACACCGAACCGAACAACAAAACATTCCAATCTGGGACAAAATTCCACCATTTCAACATTTACAGTCCCATTGCAAGATTCAAGAAACGGACTACTATAAGCATCAATACAAAAAAAATAGGTCGGAGGCCAAGCCTCAACCATCTGATAACGAAGTTACAGTGCCACTACACTATTACTAAAAGACCAACCAAAGTTTGACAAGCTATTAAATTTTAAAACTTAAAAAACTTCAGACATAGAGGTTGAGCCTCACATAAAACCATTTAATTCTGCAAACCTTATGAAATCTTCCATCCATTCCAGTCCTTCCTTCGGCACAAGCTTCAGCTTTCTCTTCAAAAATTCCACAGCCATGGCTGCTATCATTCTATGCCTCAACAGTGAACTGGTCCTTTGATGTCTAGGATGAAGGGAAAGACTTTAACTGCATCATCTGTCTCCCATAGGAGGTCTAGGTCTGCGGGGCGTGGGATTCCTTTGCCTTTGATAACCGCTTTTAATATCTTCTCTAGACCCCCAAGCAAGTCCTCGCGGAAGAGACGCACCATCATTTCCTTTGCCTCCGCCTTCGGGATGTCCAGGTCCAAAATCACTGCTAGAAACCGAGAGGAGATATGAGCGTTGTCTCTGGCAAATTCCTTTCTTTCCAAGTGTCCTTTGCCAAGAACCATTTTGACAGCTACTAATGACATCGGGTCATCCACGAGTAGAATTCGCTTTAACCTCTGATTTGTAACCTCCCGAAAGGCTATCTGCCTCTCCGTGGCCATCAAGGAGACTGGTGTATCAACACCAAAACATTCTAGCCCCACCGCCGAAATGGAGATGGTGAATTTTGACTTCGTCATCCTCACCATTTGCAACGCTTTTAACAGTCGTTCCTTGCACAGAGACAAAAGACAAACTAGATTTCGAAGACCATACATTAAGAATGACTTCATCAAAACATTTAATAAGCCCATGAGATGTAAAGCCAAGCCTCTGCACGCGAGTCTGAATAATGGCAAGGCGAGCATATCATCCTTGCCATGACAGTATCCTATGGCCTTCGTCCTACAGCTATCACTTCGTGTGAAGTGAGTTGCCACTCGGCCCTTCAGCTTTCGCTTCCATAATTGTCGTGCCCTACGTGTCAAGCTAACGGCGCTTTGAATCCTGTGACATTCATTCCCCCTGTCAAGTGCCAAGGGTTCCCCTATCTTCATGAGCAACCAACTTAATTTAATCCCCTTCACCTCCCTTTGGCTAATTTGAAAAGGCTTGGAGTGATAAGACATTGCCACTCCGCGAACATCGTGTCCATCCCAACCACCACCTCATGTCCACCCTGTGATGGCTTGACAAATGACCAAATGAGGGGCGGAGGGAGCCCACCCTACCACCCACATTTATTATGTTTTTATTAAATATAAATATAGTGAATATTTTATATGTTTGGATTATGTATACTAGTATAGATATCTTAAATACATATATCTAAACTACAAGGAGAGATGTTTCTTGGTGTTTTATATTTTTAGATAGGTGTATATAAGAGATCTTTTGTCTACAATTTTAATAGATTATTTACTCCATATCTTAGGCGCATAATATAATGCCAAAATTTTATGAAAATAAACATTTTATAATATACACAATTTTTTTTATTATTGAAGAGCTATTATTTCTTTAATGAAAACAAAATAAATTATTTACTTTATATGTTTAGTTATTTTTAAAATAAAATATGTATTAATTTAAAAACTACAAATACACACAAAGTTGTCTTATTTTACTTTGAACTCATTTATTTTTGAAGACTTATTGTTTAATACACTTGTAAAATTATTATGAATTTATACTAAGACAATTAATTGTGAAAATTTAATATAGTTTCTTGAAAATTAATTAAACTTGTGCAAATTTGAAATGTCAGAGGTGTCAATCCAATCCAAAGAGCTTGGAGTGCATTGCATAAGGCTTGGAAATGTGTTTTTCCCTTGGATAGCTTTTTCATTTAAATAATGTTTACTTTATTTTTTTATGTAAGGAGAAAATTATGTTCTCAAAAGAACATTTATTAAGATTATTGTGATATATAATTAGTTTTCTCTATGGACAACTATATTAATTTACAACCTTTAAAATTAAATTTCAAACTTAATTTATTGGCACAAAATCACCATCAAATTGTTACCAATGTATCATCTAAACAAATTGATGGCTTAAAATTATTTACCTTTGGATCAATGGCATCGAGGACAATTAGAGCCATTAAAATACTCTTCCCTTGCTAATTGATGCAACAATACATGGACCTGTCTCATATTTATTTATTTTTAACTCATGGTCCAAATTTACTTTATCCTCTTGATTTTCAACTTGATCTCACAATTTTATGTTTCACAAATGAACAATATCGTCCCATAATAGTCCCACTATAAAATTTTCTAGTTGAAAGGAAGCTAAGATAACAAAAATGATTTCTACACTAATATATAAAAGAAGATCTATGTAGAAAATATGATAAAAAAAATTGTAGGAAATAAAAATACACAAAAAACTATTACATAATGATATACCTTGGGAAAGCCTTTTAAGAGAAAAACTCAACCTTCAAATCTTGAACCAATTGTATTCCCCATAACACTAGAAATTATAATACAACTCTAACCTCAAGCCTTCACATGAAATGATACTAACAATAAATCTTGAGAGTTTCCAACAACATGTAACAATACCTACAAATACACTATATGAAACCTCCATCTCAAGCATCGAATAAAAAGAAATCATAAGTGGTCTCACAAAACCATGAGCCTATATATGAGAGGAATGACACCAAACCCTCATCCCTCAAATTCCAATTCCATGGACCAAGGTGTGTATGTTAGCCATTTTTTGTCAAAGACCAACATTTCTTAAGGAATTCATTGAAGAATTTATCTAAACCTCTAAGGATTGAATTCTTGTTTACAATAAAGTAGGTTTTATTCTTAGAAAAGTTGAGTAAAAGATCAAACAATGAGAGAGGACTCTTCTCTCCTATGATTTGAGCTTTGCTAGGATTGGGAGGGTAATCCTACAAAAATCTTAGTGAAATGTGCAATAGTTGTTGTGAATGTCAATCAAATAATATAGATAAATAATAAACAAATATTCAATTTAGATTAGTTCATTCTAAAACTATCTAAAAGAGTTAAAAAAAAATTGATCAATTTTTTCTAAATGTTCTTCAAGAAACAACTCTATCTTTGGAGGAGTTGAACCATGCTTCCCAGTCCGGTGTTCAAAATCTAAATGACTCGTTGGCCCTTCTTGGCTTCCCTCAAGTATCAAGTGATAAGGAGGATGATGAGGGATGGTCACAAGCTACTAAAAAAGCAAAAAGAAAAAGAAACTGGATGTTGGAGGGGGAGATAAGGTGGGAAGACCCTCCCAAAAGGAATCTAGATTGAAAGACATTGTAAGGGATGTGATTGTTGGCAAACAGAAAACCTTGGATTCGATCACGGGATTGAAGTCTAAGAAAAAGTAGTCTGGGAGTTGGTTGGGGTTGGGGGGGTGAGGGTGTTTCTATGTTTAATGAAGTTCGTCTCATGGAATAGTAGGGGCCTAAACAGTCCCTATAAACAATTTTTAGTTAAATCTTGCATCCTGGATAACAAAGTTGATGTCCTCCTATTACAAGAAACGAAGATGAAATATTTTTTTGAAAAAGCTATTGCTAGTATTTGGCCCGATGCTAGTTTTTTTGTTTGTGAAGCTGAAGGAGCTTCTGGTGGTATTTCTACCCTCTAGAACCCCTCTAGATAGAAAGGTTCTTTACGATATTTTAGTAAGAATCATCTTGAGATTACCCTGGAAGACTCTGGCTCTCAGGAGTCTTGGAATCTTGTTAATATCTATGCCCCAAATTCTAGCAAAGACAGAGTTTTGTTGTGGGAACAACTTAGTGAAGCTATTTTTGAAAGGAGTGATGAACATTGGATGTTGGGAGGGGATTTCAATTCTCCCCTCCTTCACTCAAAAAAGTCAGGAGGATTGGATGATTATTCAAATAGTATGATGGAGCTTGTTGGATTCTTTAACTCAGGTGGCCTGATTGATATTCCTCTCCAAGGCACTAAATTTTTCCTGGTCTAATAGGAGGAATGGAAACCATTTAATTCAAGTTAAACTGGATAGATTCTTGATATCTGCCAATTGGGACATCTCCCAATCCCTTTCTCTCACTGCTCTTCCTAGGTCTGGTTCGGATCATGATGCTTTGGTTCTGAAAAAACATGTGGATCATAATAAAGGACCCTTCCCTTTCAAATTTGAATCCATGTGGTGTACTCATCCAGATTTTGTTGCTTTACTTCAATCTTGGTGAGAGGAACCCATCCTTGGAACTTCTATGTTCTGCTTGGCTGAAGAACTTCGAAGAGTTAAGCAAAAAGTTAAAGGATGGAGTAAGCTTACTATTGGCAACGTTTTTTAGTCAAAAAATGCTTTGGGAAAAAGTCTAAAAGAGGTTCAGGATAGTATGGAGTCTAGATTGGTGGATGAAGAGATTTGTGCGAAGGAAAGAGAACTAAGATCCCAATGGTATAAGGTTAACAAAAATGAGGAAATATTTTGGAAACAAAAGTCAAGAGTCCAATGGTTGATAGAAGGGGATAGGAACACCAAATTTTTCCACCAATCTACTCTCAAACATAGAAGCAGAAACATAATCAAATCATTGGTTAAAGAGGACGGGTCTATTATTACAAATGAAAGAGAGATTGCTAGGGAAGCTATCAACTTCTTCTCTTCTTATCTTTTAAATCTTGTTACTGTTCCCCAGGTTAATGTTGATTTTCTTAATGTTATCCCTAATGTTGTCTCTAATTTAGATTTAAAGATGATGACTAATGTTGTTTCTCTAGAAGAAGTCAAAAAGGCAATGTTTTCATTTGGAGCTCTTAAAGCCCCTGGTCCTTATGGTTTCTCCCCTATCTTTTTTCAAACTTATTGGGAAATTGTCAAAAATGATCTCTTTAATGTTGCCAGGGATTTTTTTAGGTCTAGAAGGTTGTTAAGTAATTTGAACGCTACTTTTATAGCTCTTATCCCCAAATCTTTTGATGCCTCAACAATGGAAGATTATAGACCTATAAGCCTTTGTAATACTGTTTATAAATTTTTTTCCAAAATATTGGTGTTTAGACTCAAACTGGTGCTTGGCAAAATGATAGCTCGTAATCAAAAAGGTTTTGTTAAGGGCAGAAACATTCTTGATGTTGTGATCTCTACCCATGAGATAATCCATTCTATGGAGCATTCAAAAAAGCCTGGGATGGCCTTCAAAATTGACATCTCAAAGGCCTATGATAGGGTCTTGTGGCCTTTCCTCTTTGTTGTTCTTAAGAAATTTGGGATAGATGGAATATTAGTAAAGATGATCTTAGCTTGTGTTACTTCTCCTATGTATTATATTTTGGTTAATGGTGTTCCCCAAGGCTTCTTCCCCTGTGGTTGTGGTCTCCGGCAGGGGGACCCTCTTTCTCCCTACTTGTTTATTATTGTTGTTGAAGCCCTGGAAAGGAATATTCAAAGGTTAGTTGATGTGAAAGCTCTTAAAGGAATTAAGGTTGCTTCTTCTCTAAGGCCTGATTCCCACTAACAATTTGTTGATGGCACCCTATTGTTTGGGGAAGCTTCGATGGGGGAAGCAGGATTATGGAAAAAGTTACTTAATGATTACGCTATTAAAAAGTTACTTAATGATTACGCTATTGTTTTTTGTCAGTGCATTAACTATGAAAAAAGCAAAGTTTACTTCTTCAACACTGATCAGTAGATAAGGGAGAGAGTGAAGAAAATTTTGGGTTGCCAAGAAGCTGAGTTTCCTGACACCTAACTGGGCTCCCTTTGTTTTCCAAGAGATTAGAAAACAATTACTGGAACCAATTATTAGAAAGAATTCAACATAAATTGCCAGGATGGAAGGGGAAGCTGCTAAGTTTGGTTGGTAAAATTCAACTTCTTAAAGCCTCTCTTTAGAATATTCCAGTGTATTACCTTTCTTTGTTTAAAATTCCTACTCATATTGGGGAGAAGATAGAACAGATTCAGAGGAAATTTTTGTGGTCAAGAACTGAGGATAAAAACATACTATCTCTGGTTAGCTGGGATAAAGTTTGTAGGCCTAAAAGGTGTGGGGGGTTAGGGATGAAAAGAATTCAAATTCTTAACAAAGCCTTATCTGCAAAAAATGGTTGGAATCTTCTTGAAGGCTCTAAAGACTGGGTCAAATTTTTACAAGCCAAGTACTTGACAAACAAGAATTCTAGTTGTTTCTTATCTCAAATGGATCTTCCTTCTGGGTTTGCCTTATGGAACCATCTTATCATATTAAGGAATGTGTTGAAGTTGGGGGAAAGGAAGAGAATAGGGAATGGGATTAATATAGACTTTTGGAAGGATCCTTGGATTGAGAATGCAACCCTTTCTGCTTATGAGGATTTGAGCCCCCTAAAGTGTAGCCTCCAAAGGATCTATGGTAAAAAGGTGAGTGATTACGTAATCTGGGAAGGGGAGGATCCTAAATGGAAGTAGTTTGATGCCTTGTTAAGGAGAAATAATTTGTGGAGTCAAAGACAGGTTAACTAGGATCCTGTCCTCATCAATCTGCAGAATTTGATAGGGGAGGCGAAGTGGTTTGATAGAGGAAGGGAGGATGAATGGCCCTCGAAAAGCATCCCCTCAGGTTGTTTCTCTGTTAGAAAGACTTATGAAGACTTGGAGATGGCCCAAGATGTTGTTCCTAATTCCTTTTGGAAAGTGGTATGGATTAAGAATCTCATTCCTAAAGTCAATTATTTCTGGTGGACGGCTGCCCATGGAAATATCCTCACTATTGATAACCTAATTAAGAGAGGGTTCCATCTGGTTAATTGGTGTTCTCTTTGTAAGCAGGAGGAAGAATCGATAACTCATTTATTCTTCCATTGCAATTATGTGAGGGAAGTGTGGTCCAATGTGTTGCAATTGTTGGCTTTGGATTGGGTGTTTCCAAACTCAATGAAGCTATTTATTGAAGGATGGTCAAGTTGTCCATTCTCTCATAATGTTATTGTGGACCTGTGGAATCAAGTTCCCCCCTTTGTAACATGGGGGCTATGGAAGGAGAGAAATAATAGAATTTTTAGAGAGATGGAGAGAAGCAGTGGGGAGGTGTTTCAGATAATTAGAACTCAAATTAAGGAAAATATTGAGGCAAGTAGATACAACTTCTCTAAATCCTGGCCGAACTACAAGGAGATGAGAATAAAACAAAATTGGGGTATACGTAGAGACTTAACCAATCTGAATTGGTTTAAGATGCTTAATACGATGGGTATTGTCTAGCGTCCTATAAAAGATTGGGTGAAGTGCAATTTTGACGGTTTCTCAAAAGGCAACCTGGGTTAGGCGGGAGCTGGGGGGCTGGTGAGAAATCAGACTGGTGACTGTATTTTGGCCTTTGGAGTGAATCTTGGGATCTGGTCTAATAACAAAGCAGAAGCTATGGCTGCTCTTGGTGCTTTTAATTTCCTAAAGGAGTTGGGCTTCTCAAATGTTATAATTGAAGGGGATTCAAAGTTAATTGTGGACATTCTAAATGATGTTGTTGCGCCTCCATGGGAAATAAAAAATATTATTGACATATGTAAACTAATCAAAAATTTATTCACTATTTATCGAGTTCAACATGTGTATAGAGCAGGGAATAGAGCCGCTGACTATGCTACCAATTTGGCACTAGGATGTAGGGGTTGGACACAGTGGACCAATGGAAATTTACCGCCGCCTCTTAAAGATGTCATCATCAATGAAAAGCTTGAAAATGAATATCAATAACAAATCTGAAAGTTTGGATGTTGGTGGGAAGGAAGGGTACAATGTGATGTTATCAAGCTTTCTTAGTAATGATGGTTTTAAGTGTATGTGCAGGTATAGGAGGATCCTTCAGGGTGATATTTTCATTAATTTCTCGTTAATGTGTATGATTAAAAATCACATGTTGATTTTGGTTTTGAAAAGGGTTGTCATTTCGATATGTGTTGAAAAGTCCTCTGTCAGTTACTCACAAATTTCTATAGAGGGATATGGCAAGAACTTAATTATGGTTGTTATTGCTTTCAAAAATCATTATTCTTTTTGGGCTCTGAGAAATGTGTGGTTGTTGTCCCTAAGAAGAAACTTCTCGAACTGCATTTCCTTTGTGAGTATGTGTTTTGTTTGGGTTTCGAACGATGGTTTCAGCCAAGGAAGAAAGAATTTGGCGGGGGAGAGTATGAAGTCTAGCCAGTCTCTGCATAAGAATTTGTAGGTGAGCAAGATGGGAGGTCTGAGAAAAAGAACTAAACCGCCTAACTGCCAAGCGTTGAAACAAAATGGCGACCTATGGAATATGTTTGAAAATGCGGGAATGGTTCCATTCTTCCAGTCCCTCAAAGGTTATAATGATAGTTTAATGGCAAAGTTTACTAATTCCTGGAGAAGAGGTTGGGTTAGGTTACTTCTCGCTTCATTGCAAAAGCCATGGGGTTGCAGAATTCTGGGCTGAAGGTAGCCAAAAAAAGTGGAGCTGATTACCAAAGATTTGTGGATAATTTTCTGCATCATGGAGAAAATCTCAAGCGATTCTAGAATGGGTATGCCAGACTCGAACTTACTCCTCATTTTCCCTTGTAAGTCTGTTTGTTATGCGTTATTTCACTCTTGAAGGTCACTATATGTTTTTTCATGCTTATCACTTTCCTATTTTTAACCACATTAGACATGGGGAACGCATAAATTTGTCATTTTACCTTCTCTCCTCAATGCAGCTAAGTATTGAGAAAGGTGCTAACCCTTTACTCCACCAGGTCCTAATGCTTACTCTATACAAATATTCCCTTTCCCAAAACCCTCATGGTAATCCGCTTATGGCTAATGTTGAGAACCCTGACCAGTCTGATGAGGACATTGTTGAACCGCGGAGGGTGGATAACCCTGAAGTTGTGGAACCCCTGGTTGTTGATCAACTTCCCCGCAACCCTCCTACTATTGTTGTGAGACGCTTGCTTATCCCTGCCAAGAGCAACTCTCTGGTTGCTAATGTGTCGAACCCTTCTACTCCTCGGTCCCAGAAAAGTGAGGACTCAAAGAATGCTGACTTATTGCTTACAAGAGCTACCCCTGAAAAAAGAAAACACTCTCCCCTGCTGCTTGAACTCCCTAAAGCCAAGAAACCTAGAAAGGATGTCATTTTGAGTGAATTTATTCATATTCTTGAGGATGTGTCTCAAAAGGAGAAGGGAAAGGAGAAATTAAAGGGATAGGGGAGTGGTGGTAGCGAAGGAAGAAGGTCTACCAGGCTTGCAAAGGTGGCATCAAAAGATAAGAAGGGGAAAGAAAAAGAGTCTGTGGATGTGGAGGATATCCCGGGTTATGAGGAGTTCGAGGCTCAGGAAGATGATGATTCTAAGGATTATGATTTTGAGGAAACTGCCTATGACATGGGGGAAGATGAATTGGAGGAGGAAAAAGATGAGGAAGAGGAGGAGCAAGTGGATCCGTCTGAGGAAAATAATGAAACTGGGAATGAACAGGATGTTGGGATTTCTGGTCCAGAGAACAATACTAAAGATTTGACTAATGATTTTTTTAAAAGTAGATTAAAATTTTTGTAGGTCCAATTCGAGGATATGGAAAAAGCCTTGGTCTCTATGATGAGAGTCACTAATAGGATGATGAGACGTGCTATGCTAGGTGCGGCTTTGGTAGAAACGAAGATTACCAAAAAATTGAAGAATCAGGGGAAATTTGATGCCCTCAAATTGTTGGACGAAACAGAGGGACCTGATTGGCGCAAATATGCAGCTCTCTTAGGAGAGTATGGGGACCCGTTTAGGAAAGCCAACTAATGGCTTGGTTTGATGCTCTCCTGCTTTTTGAATGGGTTTTTTGAAATTTAACAATATCTGGGAATGTTCATTTTTTCTCTGTAAGATTTGGTGGAATACCACCTGGTATACTGTGGACTTAATTAATGGTCTTCGTAGCTTAAATTTAGCTAGTAGTAACTTTTTGTTTTTGATAGATAATGGCTAGACTATAGCGATGGTTTTAAAGTTGGGCTTGCGTGCCAACCCGATGCTATTTTTTGGTTTGGTTGGTGGTGTTGTTTCCCACCTTTGCTACTCTTTTTTATTGGTTGTTGTTCCATGGGATCAAGGCCCTTCCCTGCTTATTTTATCAAAAACAATATTCAACATTGAACTAGGCCCTTAGAGCACAATAATAAACCTAGTTTCATTGTCACACATTGTGCTAATCCAATAATTGAATTGTTAATAGATCTCAAATTTTGCATAAGTTGAAGCAACCATGGATGAAGGAGTTGAGGGATTTTAATACATGAAAATACTGAAATATATTTCCATGCACCTTAAAGCAAATTATGGATAAATAAAAAATGATTTAGAATTTTAAAAAGATTTATCATTTTAAATTGTAAAGTGTATAATCAGAAAATGTAGATTGGTGCCTTATCTTGATGTAAAAGAGTCGTAGAAAAGCCAATTAAATTAACAACACATGCAACCTACAATTTCAAATAGAAAATATTCTAAAAAATTTCTTGCAAAGCTTAAGTTCTCATATGTCTCTCCTTGTACCAAAATGTAGCTCACAATATAAAATTTAAGTTTGTAAAATTAATATAGTTGTCCATAGAGAAAACTAATTAAGTCCCAATACAAACATAGAAAATGTATGCCTAAAAAACTTAAAACCACCAATAGAACAATGGAAACAAGTTGGATAACATAAATGGAAATTTATTATATTGATTTACTAAAGAACATACACATGTTCATTTACAAAGAAATTCTTTAAAAAAAAAAATATGGTTGTTGTCTACCTAGAATATAAGAATGGGTTCCTTGCACTATATTTAGTATTCAAGATTTATAATCCTCTTAAACAAAGTAAGCAATCCCTATATATAGCTAAGAGACAATGCTCGACATAACGGATGACTAATACTTGTCATATACTCAACTTCATATTCTAACATGTTATTTGTGCAAGGGAACCTAATTCAAAATGCCTTGGGGATAAGATCACCTTGAGGGATGATCGATATGATGCCCACAATAAAACCATGTGAATTAAATGATTCATAAAAGTATAGTTTCCATGGTTTGTGATCTTTTGTGTGAAGGATATACTCATTATGAAATTTCATTACCAATGGTTAATGATCTTGAAGCAAGGCCTTTGCTAGTTGATTTGCAATGACTTACCCTTTGATTTTCTTTTATTCACATACTCAATATCAAATTCCCTAAGCATGACCTAGTTCCATGAGAGCTACTTTGGATAATAAATATTTGAGAGGGCCAATTTTAAGGATACGATAGGTAGTAGTGTTGAGCATGTAATGCCAAAGCTTTTGTGAGGCAAATATTATTATAAGGAAAGACTTCTCCATGGAAGAGTAATTTAGCTCACATCCCACTAGTGTCTATCTAATGTAATAGATGGTATGAATTCTCTCATCTCTATTCATTGTGTTGTGCTAGTAAGGTACCCAAGGCATGTGTACTGAAGATGTACAACAATAGAGGCAATCAGGAGTAGTTGCTACTATGACTAGAAAATTGGAAAGATACTTCTTAATCTAATCAAATGCTAATTAACATGACAAGTCTCATTCAAGATAATATTCTTCTTAAGCAAATGTGAGAAAGGCTAGTATTTATCTACTAACAAAGCAAAGAATCATATAATGGCTTGGAGTTTTCCTTATAAGCTTCACAACTAGGTAAGATTATACAATTTGTGTTATAGCTTTGACTTTATTAGAACCTACCTCAACGCCATGTATAGAAATGATGAATCCTAGAAGCTTCCTTGATGTAACCCTAAAGACACATTTCTTGGGATTTAATCAAACCTTGTACTCTCAAATTCTCTAGAAGATGTGACATATAATAGTTGTGTGATCTACTCTATTCTTGGATTTTCCCAGGACATCATCCATGTAGTGTTCTACAATGTCAAGCAATTTACGATCAAATATAATTGTCATAGTGTGTTGATAGGTAGCATTGGCACTTTTAAGGCCAAAGGGTATGGATTTGTAACTTAAGGTTATCTATAGGGTGATGAAGACCATTTTATGTTGATCCTGAAATGTTATTTGGATTTGATTATATTTAGAAATTTCATCCATAAGAGATAACACTTCATGCCCAATTGTGATATCCACTATCATGTCAATTTTGGGTAAAGGAAAGTCATCCTTTGGAAATTCCTTGTTGATATCCTAAAAATTGGTACATATTCAAATTATTTTTGTCTTTTTATTCACCAAGAATGTATTAGAGACCCAATAAGGATAATCAATCGACCTAATGAATTTGACGTCTAAGAGTTTGTAAAGTTCTTTCATCAAAAGGTCCACCTTAGGGTACATTTTTCTTAGTTTTTGATGAACTGGTTTAACATTGGGTTGTACCACAAAGTGGTGAATGACCAAGGATGGGTCCAAGCTTGGATTGTCTACATAGGACCATGCAAAGATATTGAGAAAGTCTTAAATTACTTTAGATATGTTTTTGTTTATTTCAAGATTTAGATCAATCACTATACGTGTGATCTTGGGGTCTTCTTTTGTACCTAGATTGATATCTTAAAGCTTCTTCGATAAGGAGGGGCAACTCATCTTTAAGAGGTGCATGCACCAAGGGAACATGAATCTTATCATCAATGGGCATGTTGTTATTTGATGTTGATTTAGATGGTTCCTCGAGATTGGAAGATTCTTCTTGTTCCCCAAAATATGTTGATGAGTTTAATAGGATTTAAAATTCCATTTTATGATCTTCACAAGGGAGATGGTTTGTAGGATTGAATAATCTATAGGATAGCTTCATCATTCTATAATGTGTTAAAGGTGGGAGGCTCATGTTGGTCCTAATCAATGAGTTCAATATATTATAGGTCAAGATGAATAGCAAGGATGACATGATCATGAAATAAGCTTATGGTGGAAAGATCTTTGAAAGGATAAGAGATAACAACTACTTTATTGTTGTTAAGGTCAAAAGAGGTTTTCCCAACAATATTAGGAAAGTTGACAAGATTATCATAATAATCATCATATCTTAGGTTGGTAATGTCATCATTTGTTGGTAAATATACAAGATCAAGGAGGCCTTGCTTATGGAGTCCAAGACCTTTTCCTTTATAGCTCACATGATGACACATTTGCAATGGTGTAAGTTATGAAGAAAGTATTGTATGCTTCATCTTTATAAAGCGATGTGGGATTAAATCCTTCTATTTCTTCATCCATAAGGTAACTACTATGAGTAAAGGTAACTACTATGAGTAAAGGTAGTGGGCCTCCCATCATAGCATGAGGAATGGATCTTATGCTTTAGGATGTGGTTGACCATACGACCAAAGGGAGATGGGAAATTTGGTGATGTGAAGGGACTCATGGATTTGATATTTTTTGCACCCTTTATCAAGGTTTTCAATGTGGATTTAAGGTATTTCTATTTTGGAGGTGAAGCAAAAGGAGTGGAAGGTAAATAATTAAGATCAATGTATGATTTGGATCATGTGAAGGCAAATTTGGGGATGGTGAAAGTATTTATATTAGCTTTCCAACATCTTATATTATTGGAAGGGATGGCTCAGTCACTAGTAATAGTAACTTCCACACCATTATATGGAAATTTGAGGCACCGATGGTAAGTGGATGGGACAAATTGCATGGTATGGAGCCATGGTTGACCAAGAAGGAGATTATAGGGAAGATCTAAATTAAGTACATGATGTAGGAGATGCTACAATGACTCAGGTCCTACCTCAATGGCAAGCTGAATAGTCCTAAATAATTCTCTCTCAACATTATCATAAGCCTTGATGGTGATAGTTTGAAGACCTAAAGATTATGATGAATAGCTCAAATATTGCATCAACCAAAGTGTACAAATATTTAGGCTAGCCCTGTTGTTTATGTGCACACACTTTATTTTATGTTTGAATGTGACAACTTTGATATGGAGTGGGTGGTTGTGTGATAGATTAATGGAAGGGAGGTCATTGGTGTAATGTCCCCTTCTTCGGCCTAGGTGTTCAAAGAGGACCCTTTAACCTACTCCATTCTTGTACTTGCTATTTTGGAGGTTTAGAGAGGGATTAATTTAATTAATTAAATAAAGTTGTATTAAATTAATATTTTACAAGCAACTTGTATTTAATTAATTGTGCTATTAAATTTGATATTTATTTTTATAAAATGACTTTAGCTAGGGCCAAAAAGTAAAATAATATAAAATCACTTATAAGGAAGTAAAAGGATTATTATTTAAAAAGTGATTTTTAAATATAACTTTTGGAAAGTTCCACAAGGGGTTATCAAAGAAGATTGAGCAGACTCATGTGAGTCATTCTTAAAAACCCCAATTGTGGAGTTGACTAGTTTTCTACAATCCTAGGACAAAAACCCTAAGGTGAAAAATTGGTTTTGGGTAATGAATTTCTCCCTAGTCAATATGGGTGAATTCACACAAGATTCACGTTGGAGCTGAATGTTCAAGTTTTAAGAATCGCGCTAAAAAGAGAAATATTTTTCAATTGTGAGAATGATTAAGGTAAATTTATTGTGAAAGATTGGTTTTGGGGAATGAATTTCTTCCTAGTCAATATTGGGTGAATTCACACAAGATTCACGTTGGACCTGAATGTTCAAATTTGAAGGGTCGTGCTAAAAAGAGAAATATTTATCAATTGTGAGAATGATTAAGCTAAATTTATTGAGATTTGTAAACAAATAATAAATTCGTGTGGATTTCCTTGAAGATTCTTGCATAAATTTGAGTTTGGGTGAGGCATATTGCACAAGGGTTTACCACTTTGATAGTCGTCCATGGTCTTTGCTGGCCACTACATATAGAAGGAGGAGGAACCTCTGACCCTATACATCCCAATCGCTCATCTTGGTAGAAGACTTATGGAGATTGGAGGGTAGGTGTCTGAAGTGTTGTAGTATTGTGAAAGGATTGGAAGTCAAACTTACTCATTGTATTTTCTATGGCAATCTGAAGATATATTTGCTGTTGCAGTTTACTTTGGGCTGTGGTTAAGGATGTTTTAGGAAGGCAGAAATTACAAATAGATCAAACATCATTTACATTCATATTTTTGTACTGGGTATTCAAGTTTGAATCAGTTTCCAAGGTGCCAACTATATAAGCATACTATGAAGTGAAAATTATTTGCAGTTCCAACAGTCTTAAGAACAACACTAATACAAGCTTAGATCTATTCTTGTTGACAAGGTTGCACTAGTTTGGGAAGAGGACGTGAGTGTCTATATGTTGGATGCATGTCATAGATAGGGTTTAAGTCTCTCTTTTGCAAGCCACCATTGTTGAACAAAAGTTTGTTGTCATTGGATATCATAGTTCAGTCTTGAAATCAAAGTATCATAACTGTTAGAACAATTCAGATTACTGCATAGTGATTCTTGAAACATTTCTAGTTTATATTGCTCTAGTTTTGTAAACACCAGGTTGGTATTAAAGTTTATTTGCTATAAAATTGTTTGAAGTGCTGTTATGAATTCGGTCAACCGTTCATCTTTATAAATAGCAGTTAGTGAATTTGCAGGTGAAATGTTAATATAAATATATATAAGGGTTTAGATCCTCTTCCTAGCTTTTTCAAGTGTGTGGACCACCATAAATTATGTAGCTGTACTTCATCATCTTTGGAGTTTGGAAACTATGAGTTCGTTCAAGAATGAGTAATTTCTTAAACCTTGCCAGTTATTTGATAAAATGTCCATGCATTACTCTTTGAATGAAAAGTGTTTGTGAAATGTTTAAGTAAATGGAAGTTACTAAAAATGGTTTGAAAATAATAAGATTCAAAATATTGAAGAAACCCTTGATAGCAAATTATTTGATGAAATGTCTGGAAGTTGAACCATCAAAAAATTGCAAGTGTGTTGAAATATTTTGTTAAGGATATTACAATTGGGAGTGAAATTCAGGTAATGATTGATGTCGACATAGAAAATAAGGGCCTTAAAATGTGAAGGATTGATGTCATTTGGCACTCTGGTATTCTTGAAGGGTTTTGTTTAGGATATCCTTGTGAGTAGGGGATGTCCAAAAGAGTTCAAGGATGGAAATTTGGGTGGGTGTTTGCTAAGATTGTATTTCTTTTTAGAATTAGGTTTCGCTAGAGGAGGGCCTTGGATGGTGACTCTACCACATTGGGTAGTGATAGCATAGCCATGTGATTTGATTTTGATGGTTTGAACTTGTTCATCAAATTTATCAATGTATCCAACAATATAATCATAATTGTGAGGGGTCTTATAGTAATGAATGTTTTACATGTAGGAATCTTGTCCTTGATTTTTCTTGCTAGAGGTGCACTATTGACTATGTTTAGAGAATGGGTTTTGGTATATCTTTGTATCTTTATTGGAAAACGAGATAGATGGTCCTTCAAATTTAAATTTGCCCCTATCTATAAGGTCTTGGATATAATGTTATAATTATATGCACCTTCTCTTCTAATATAACCTTTGATTTGGTGATAATCATAATACTCATTCTATATATACCATGAGGGCTTAGGTTACTTATTATGAAAGGGTTTCATAAGGGGGTAGGCAACCATGCTGGTTTGACTGGTTGATGGAAGACTATGTCAATAGGTTCCCCTAGTGGTTTGAATTGTCTTCCCTTTTTCTCAAGTTTGGGAGAGACAAATGGAATGGTAATAGAGGGAGGTTGTTGGAGGGTTTGGAAATCTTTTCATTTCGTGCTCCCATCATTCAATATATTATTGTTCATGCTAAATGATTTGGGTTTACCTTTGAAAAAAAAAATTTGTCAATTTGGTTTGGATTTTGAATGAAGTTCAATTACCCCTTTAACAATGAGGGCCCTTTTAATTTGAATGTCCCTTTCAATGAGTTCATCAAATGAAGTAATACATTATACTTGCAAATGGAATGCCAACTATGGGTTGAGATTAATAAAAAAGATGCATATGAGTTTCTTTTCTAGAATTGGCCATGATAATCTATCAGCCAAGGCTCTCCATTGCTAGAGGAATGATGAAAAACTCTCCCCTAATTTTTGTTTGGTGATGCAAAGCTCCATCATAGTTAACTCATGTTCCATGTTGTAGGATAAGTGTTTTACAAACTTCTTGAATAGGTCTCTAAAGGATGTGATGGACCCCTTATGTTGGTGCAAGAACCACTCATGTGCTTGTCCACCTAGGCTACAAGGGAATGAGAAAGATGGGTATACATCTTCACGTGTCACTTCTTGGCTAGCCACAAAGAATTATTTGATATGTTCCTTAGGGTCACCCTTTCCCTTGTATTTTCCATATTTGGAATTTCAAAAGAGGTAGGAATTATGAAATGGATCAATCAAAAGGATATAGACATAATTCTTCAAAGGCATATGATTTTTTATAGTCCCATCTTAGAGTCCTTTAATTGTATCTTTCATGGCTTACTACTTTTTTATCAAAAAATGAGCTAAGTGGTGATGGAGGAGATTGGAAGTTGTATTGATTTGTGTTGGTAGATAGATTTGTCCTTTATAAATTAACACAAATTGACTCCATTTCGCCCAAAAATAGGACTAATCTATCAGTAACAGTTTGAGAGATCGCCATTGCATTGTTGATCTTCCTCTGAATTTTAGTTGAGGTATAGCTCCCTCTTCTGATATAATTTTTTATTTTTAATATTTAGATAAAATGGGATCAGCAACAGTTGGAGAGATTTCCATTGCATTGGTGATCTTCCTCTGGATTTTAGTTGAGGTATAGCTCCCTCTTCTGATATAATTTTTTATTTTTAAAATTTAAATAAAACGGGGGTATGCTTTTAACCAAAAAGTAGGAAAGGAAAACTATCATCTATCCATAGCTATGAAAAATATATGTGGTTGGAAGTGATTTTAAACTACTAACTAATGCTGGAAATTAAATGGGCAAACATTCAATATCATAGCTCACAAACTAGATTATCAAAGCTTGCTAACTTGACTCACTACAATCTCAACATTTTCTACAAATAAATGAACATTAAGATACCACAAAGTAGCACATCCTCATAGGGAAGAAATATTCAAATGCTTGTCTAAGCTCACAAACTTATTCATAAACATTAGCATTTCATTCATAATTCATTGCACATAGACAATAAACATCTACAACCAAATATCAAAACTAAAAAAATGATCCTTAAATTAAGATTGATTCTCTCTCATGCATCACAATGCAAGGGGGATCAAAATTTTGGACCCTTGCAATGTCAAAATAAAGCATATTTATAGTTTTTAAGGCATAATTGTCACTAAAGTCTTGAAATAACTAAAAGTAATTGATTCTTGAAAGAATCGGAATAATCAAGTCTAACATCATTAAACAAGAAGACAAAACCAAAGAAAATAAAAGATATCTATTGTTGGGGCGGTTGGGCATGTGAATCAAAAAGAGCTTCCCCTTCAGGTGGTGCTTGTTAGGCAGATGCCACACATGCCTAATAATCTTTTAAAGCCAATACAATAGTGTGAATTTCCATTTATTGTGGAACAATTACGTTTCTTGTTCTCAATTGCCATGTAGCTTTGTTGGTGTGGATGACATCCATCTTACATGTTATGAGAACATGAGAATTTTTATGTCATCATAATGCTAAATCAATCCTAGCCAATTTATTTAATGCTTCTTTATCAAACACCTGTTCCTCTTATAGGGTATCAACTTCTTTAAAGAATTCGTCCTTTAGCTCCTCAAGTGTGGCAGGACCTTGATTGTCAGCCTTCATTATGAATTTGAAATCAAAGAAGTTCTTGGTAAAATTATTACTGAGACAGTTACATTCTTTCAACAACTTATTTTTTCCAAGAAATTTATTTTTATGATGGAATGCTTTCAATTTATTCTTGTTCTCCACATAACAACTCGAGAATCTCCTTTGAATGAAATAATATGTTTTGAAGCAGCTTTCTCCATACCCATTGCAATGATTTCAGCCAACTCACGATCAATTTGCAACCAATGTTACTCTTCCTTCTTGTAGTTAACCAACTCTAATTTAATTGAGTTTCTTAATAACACAAATTCATCATACACCTTCAATTTATTGATTAAAAAAGGTCATTTTGTTTTAATCTCTGGCACCCAACCTTGAACAACCTTGCCATAATAGTTGTCTTTCTAACTTCTACTCATCATCACTTTTCTAGCCACAAAATTAGGATCAAAGATAGGACTTTCCTAGCTAAGAGGTTGAGGAGAGGGATCTATCAAAGCTCTAAGACAATTTGAAAGGAGTTCCATTGACTTCTTTAACTCATCTTTGTCATGTTTGTCCTTTTTTGTTCTTTCCACCAACCTAGAGGTTGTAACTTGAAAGTTATGAATATCTCCATCCCTACTGGGTGGACCTAAATCCACTTTAGTTACACTGTAATCTGCTATGGTAGCTTGATTTGGATCCCTTTGTACTGAAGGTTGGGAAATTTCCATAATCAAATGCTCGAAGGCCTCATCTTCCATTAATCTAGATGCGGTTTTTAATTTCTTGACTTTAGGGGTTTTCTATAGAAGTTTCCCTACTACATCTTCCTTTGGTAAAGTAATGGGTACCATTTTTCTCTTTTGGGAGAGATAATTTTCTAACCAGAAAGGTGAGGATGAGACAATATCAAGATTTTGAGAAGTTTGAGGTTTTGAAAAGTAGAGAGCTCTATTGAGAGGAGGAGTCTTCATTGCACTATGCATGTTAAAAGGGAAAGAGGTTGAGGCCTTACCTTTTTATGTACTTTCCTATGGCCTACCTCAAGATTGGTTGTTCTGTTGAACATGGGTTTCCACATTTCCTCTTTCAATTTCTTGCCCTTGATCACGTCCTTTTGGTTGTTGCTCAGTTTCTTTCTCCAACTGTCCTTCATTTATAATGTTAAAGAGGGGACCTTCACCACATGTTTGCTCGAGACCTTTATTTTCTCAAGAGGATCATTTCCATCTCTAATATTGATTGGCAAGGATGTGCTTTGTGTTGGTGGTGGTATTGGCACATAAGGAACTATACTCACCTGACTAGCACTAGTTTTCTCTCAAGCTCCTCTCTTATCTTTGGGTGGGGATTTTGTGGTTTCTCCCTTCTTCCCGACAAGCCACATCTGAGTCCTCCTTAAAATTGTTGTAGTTCTAGCATTCAAATCCTCATCTTCTCTACCATTCCAATCAATTGGTGGCAAGGGTTGCATTTGTATCTTATTGACATAAATAGGATCAATCAAATTATAATTTTCATCTTCTACTCCTCTTATATTCTATCCCAATTTGATATTGAAAATCTGGCCTAGAGAAAGCCTCATTCAATCCCTTTTCCTTACCTTATTGCCATCAACACAATCTTCCCAAAAATCCTCTAGATGTGGCACATGGTAATAACCAGAACCTAGATGAAGGTTGTTTCTCACAAAGTTTTTACTATCAAATGGAAATCTTCACTCATAAATTTGAAAGGAATTTTTTGTAATGTCTTTCCCTAAATTAAGGGCATTCAATTGGGACTTACATTCATAACACCACAAACCAATAGGGAAAGAGATACCAACCCTTTTCCTTTCTGCATATCTCTTATTCACTTCTACAACCTAGCGACAAGTTTCTATCAAGACAAAATTATCCTCCACATACCTAGGAAACTTAGAGGAAAGCCATTAAATCCACCAACCCTCAAATATGTAAACTTATGAAATTGGATAAAAAAGGATACCATATCTAGTAACCAATTGAAAAGCTTCTAGAGACACTCTTTGCCCTAAATCACCTTGCAGCTCCCTAACTAATCGCATAGTAAACACATTGTTTACTCTTGGGAAGTTTTTATAGCTCCTTTCCAGCTGCAAGTCAGGATAATAATCATAAATTTAAATTTGTTCATCAAAATATTCAACAAGATTCATCCCTATCCATGGTCTCATGCAGGCTAGGGAATAAAACATGTAAGATGATATGTAGAAAAAATTATTTAAAGAAAAATTTCTTATCATATAGTCCAACTGGTCGCTAATTATGGTGGCCCAATCCAGGTACTATGTGTCGGCACAAATAACTTGGACAAAGAAATACATCCATTCCTCAAAATCATGCGCATTCATGCTTCCCCTTACCCTATGTAACAACACGATGATGTCTGAAATTTCATCCCTAAAATGTGACTTGTGCATCTTTTTAGGCAATTGGGATTTCCCTTTCCTTGGTGGGCCAAACCAATCTTTGGAATGACATTTCAATAGTATCCCATTCTCTCTAAAAAGGAGATCTGTGATAGTGTAAAACTAAAATGAGAGTATACTTCCCTTTCAAGTAACCTAAAATACCCACTGATGGTTGCCCTATCCAGAGTTATCAACAAATTATTATCTTCGGTTCAAATTTCCCTAGTTTTAGGATTGTAGTGGGTTATACATTCTAGAACAAGGTATGTGCATTGTACGACCACTCGAAAAGTGATGGCTTCCAATAAACCACTCTCAACAACCCTCTGAGTAATAGGAGACCTCTCTAGTTTGCGAATTCTTTCCCAAAATTCTCCCAGATTAATGTGACCTAATCTTATATCCCCTATTTTTGGCAAAGAATTGTCCAAATGAGACAAATGTTCATACCCTAGGTATTTGTATCTCATTTTCTTCCCAAGTATTCACCTTAATCCAAAGAAAATCTAACAATTCTACCTTTTACAGAAATACTAATCTTCAATTACCAAGAGAAGATTTAGGGAAGTCACTTACCCAAAGATATGCAACCAATTCCAACTAAAAATCTCCTCTTTGAGTACTGACTGTGTATCCACTCTCCTTTGTTTCTGGAATTTTATTTCCCAATAAGAATAATTATTCCACAAAAAAGCACCTTAATTCCCACACGATTGAGCATTTATTTCACCCACTTCATCTTTGACAATATTTAATGTCTGACATATAGGCCACCTGGCACCAATATTAGACATCTATAATATACTTGATAAAGTCAGATATTTGAATTGATTTTTAGAACTAAGTCAGAAATCGGAAAAGTTAGAAATTTTTTCTCAAACCCAGTAAAGGCATCCTTCTTTTATTTCACACGCCTTTCCTTCATTAGAGTAAGCTTTTAAAATAGTGTTGATATGACTTGTCGGGGTTGGAATTGGTTATGAAACTTGGTTTGGATTCGACAAGGTTTTTGAAACTTCATAAAACCTGCTTTCTCTTGGCATTGAAGAAATATGAAGATTTCCCAGAGAAGAATGTTGAAGAATAAAAGAATGTGCTTGTTGATACTTAGTCTATTTCTCAAGTTTTCTTCATGTAGTTTGTAATTTGTAGATGAAATTTTACATGCCTTTTATAATATGACAATTACATGTAAGAGGAGTGTAGTCCCAAATCAAATCCTTTGAATAAGTAAAAGTAGTTATAGATTTCCTTTTTTGCTCTTGGCTTCTCTCTATAAATAAGAGCGAGCTCTTTTGTAAATATTATCTTTTAGCTAATGAAGTGAGCCGCTGTCGAATTGAAGAGTGCATTGAAACTTTGTTTTCAAGGTTTAAATCAAAATTCAATCAATAAAAGAAGCAAGTTGGTGTCCAATCTTTATCTTGGATCAAGTTTGTTGTGTATTGGGATTGTTCTTACGTCTTTCCTATTACATTATCCTGTACATGATTGAATCATAGCGTGGAATCATATGTTCTAAGGGGTACTCTAAATTTTATTTTGAAGTCTTTGAGGTGCAATATCATATTTGGAATTTATGTTTATGTGTGCAATTTGGAGATAATTTGAAGAGTTTGGGCTGCGAGTTATCATCTACGTTTATTTGATCCTATTGTGGCATACGTTAGAGACTTTGGGCTGCAGCATTTACCACACTTTTTTCCTTTCAAATTGACATAAGACGCAACAAAAGACTTTGTGCTTTTGTGGGTTTTCTTGCTATTAACACTTGCTGGTATCATTCTAGTTATTCTTTCGTCTAGCTGAATTAGATATTGGTTATTATTGCTCCAACTAGTATTTTGTGGTTTGTTACATGTTGTAAACATTAAGGGATTATCATTGCAAGATTGTAAGAAGAAACATATTTTTTGAAAAAAGAGAATAGGATGATATGGAAACACCCCATGGTTAATAGTAGTGTAAATAGGCTTAGTTAATTACTAGTTGTTTATAGTTAGCAATAAGAAGGGAGCCTCCCCTTTTTGAGAGGAGAGATTCAATCTCACTATACTGTGACTGATATAACCATTTTGTTATCATTGAGTTGATAACAAAATATTCACCCAACACTATAGAAGATCAAGATAAATTATTTAGTAATAGATTGTGATTTATGGGTTGAAATATCCAAAAAAATCCTATTGCAATGTCATTGGAAAATTGGCTAGTATTGGACATAAGGTGAGAAGCCTTATTAGGAGTTTCTTGAATGATTTGGTGTTGTTTAATGTTTGTGAGGAATCCACCAAAAAAAATTGGAAGAATTTGGGGAGATTTTACCAAGATAAATCCCTTATTAATAATACTTTTCTATGGAAAATATTGTATACTTTGAGGATATTTGATAGTGATTTTATTTCCAAGCACCTAGATGTATTCAATATGATCATGGGACAATTGTACACTTAGGGGGTGTGAAGGTTGAAAATAAATATTGATGTATGACCCTTTTGTGTCCTTTGTGAGACTCATGGGATAACATAGTAATGGCTATTAAAAGAATTATTACAAAGATAAAGCTTGATGAGATCATTAATGATCTTCTCTCAAATAAGATGAGGCAAAAGACTACTAAATCCACCAAGGAAACATTATTTGTTCATTGATGGTCAAATAAGGTAAGAAGAGGGAAAAAATCATATCTAAATCTCATGGGGGATCTAATTTTCCTAGAAACTCTAAGGCTAGATGTTGGAACTACAACAAGATAGGCCACTCCAAATTAGACTAGAAGGAGAAGAAATAGAAGAAAAAGGTTAAATTCAATGATGATTTTGATTTAAAATATTCTCATGAGGATGTAGGATATGCATTTGCCACATCCTTGGTAATAAATGCATGTGAGGATGAATGGATAATTAAAGCTAGAGCTTCTATCCATAAGACTCGTCATTGGGGGTGCTTCTAGAATTATGAGAATTTTAATGGTGGGAAGGAATATCTCAAGGAAAACTCATATCTTCACATTATTGGCTTAGGGTATTCAAGATTCAAATTTTTGATGTGAGGATCAAAGGAATTATTGGAGTCCTAGACATCCTAGTTTGGCACAAAATGAGCTATTTATAAGAAAAATTAATGGTGTGGGTGTATAGGTTGCCTTAGACAATAGAGGTTGTAAGATGTTTTGAGGAGCTATGGTACTCATAGAACGGGTTCAAGTTGGTGTTCTCTTTTATCTTGATGCTAGTACTTATATATAGTGCAACAATTCTTCTATATATGTGATAAAGAGATCCACATAATCTACACCTTTATCATCAAAACCTGGCTAAGATATCTATTATGTCTAGTTTTGATGATCATACATTTTTTGTGCAAAGAATTCTATTACCTCAAAGAGAAATTTACCCATCAAGAAGAAAATGCTATGGAACCAATGCATGGTTAATATCATTGAGAAAGGTCTACAAACCTTGAAAAAAATCTTGTAGAGGGGCTTGTTGATTGTTCTCTTGAGTTTGGTTTATCTGAGAATTTTATATATAGAAAATAAAACCATATTCATTTTTACTCAAGCTCTCATAAGTCCTATAGGATTGTGATTCTTATTAATTCTAATGTGTTTGGTCCTATAGATGTTCCTTCTTTTTCAAAACTTTGTATTGTGCATTATTTATTGATGCTTATTCTAAGATGACATGGGTTTATTTTCTCAAGAGATTTTTTTTGTATTTGGTCAGTTTATGGAGTTTATGGCTCTCATGGAGAATAACCCTAGTAAAATATAAAGGTGTTGCGGACAAAGAATAATGGATAATTATGTTCAACAGTTTTCAATAGATTCTATACAAACAATGATATTGAAAGGCATAAGACAACTCCATACACCAATCAGTAGAATAGAGTTTCAAAATACATGAACATGTCTCTGGTGGAGAGGGAAGAGTATGCTCAATGGGTCTAGATTAGAATAAAAATTATAGGAAAATGAATTTTCTACTACATTTTACCTAATAAAAAAGTCTCATACACCAATATTTGTCAAGAAAATCCCTTTGGACGTTTGCATGGAAAATCCCTCACTTTAGCATCTTTTTGTTTTTGGTTGCAAGGCACATGCTCATGTTCCTAAGTAGAAGTGGCCAAATTTGAATAAGAAGGTTGTAAAATTAATATTCATTAGATATGGTATCAATACAAAAGAGTATAAGATTTGGGATCATATTGTTAAGAAAATTAATACAAAAGAGTATAAGATTTGGGATCATATTGTTAAGAAAATTCTATATAGTGATAATGATCTTTCGAGAGAATAAACTTTCTTTCATAGTTGAGTAGCCAAAGGAGGATGGGAAATAAATTATGCAAATATAGCTAAAAACCAATAAGGACACACTAAATAATGAACCAAGGGTTCATTAGGGACTTGATGAAGAGGAGATCTCAAATATTTTAGAAGTATAACCTCCACCTTAGCTTATGAGGAGGTCCACTTAGCAAAGGAGGAAAATAGATAGGTATGGCCCACCTAATTTTAGATGCGTTTTTACTTTGTTGCTTGATATTGATGAGCATAGAGTAATTAAAGAGGCAATAGAAATATACGATTATGAGTCCTCAAAATTGGTTGTGGATGACGGGATTACTATACTAACGAAGAATGAGAAAAGAGACTTGGTTTAGTTTCTTGAAGGATGGAAACTAGTTGGTTGTAAATAGGTGTTTAAAAATAACTTTGAATCTAATGTCAATATTGAGAAGTACAAAGCATGGTTGGTTTACCAAATTTTATTCCCAAGTTGAGGCAATATATTTTGATGAGGTTTTCTCTCCTATTGCAAAGTCGTCATTCTTTAAATTTTTATTAACTTGTGCTACCACTTTTTATCTTAAGGTTGAGTAGATGAATGTGAAGAAAAAAATATTGCATGGCGATTGAGGAGATCTGCATGTCACAATTATAGCACTACATTTTGAAGGGTAAGAAAGGCTTGGTTTGTTAGTTGAAGAAATCTTTCTATGGTTTAAACAGTCTCCTAGGATGTGGTATATGAGTTTGATTCATATGTTTCAAATTTGGGGTTTATCAAGTCTAAGTTATATCATTGTGTTTATTATAAATAAAGTGGTGATTATTTTATCATTTTCACTTTGTATGATGATATGATGTTATTTGGTTATGGTAATGAAATTAATATGGACTTAAAATCTCAACTTTTTTCCTCCTAGTAATATATTTTTTAGATTGGGCGAACTATGGGAACACAGATTTAAATTGAGTAGTATCCTTTAAAATATATAGATATGGAGGAGATGTGCTTATTTCCCTATGTTGGTGCAATTGAGAGCCTTATGTATACTATGGTCTGCACCAAACCAAATGTTTCCCAGGAAATGGGAGTCTTCAATCATTACATAGAAAATATTAGATAGAGGCAATGGGTTATAGTAAAGAGGATCTTCTAATATTTGTGGGATAATTTTAGGCACTTCATGGTTATATTACAAAGGACTAGCACTTGATAGATATTTGGGGATTTGTAAATTTTGATTGGGGAGGAGATATTGATAGAAAAAGATCTACCAATGGTTGTGTTTAGCCTATTTAGTGGTGTAGTGAGTTGGATGAGCAAGTGGTAGGTTTTGGTTGCTCTATATATCATAGAATAAGAGTGCATGACAACTTATTATGATTATAAGGAGGTTATTTGGCTTAGAAGGCTATGTTCAAATACATGGGGTTGAGTTAGAGAGTAGCTAAAGTTCACCATGACAATGAGAGTGCAATCTATTTGGCAAAAAAATATTTCACAAAGTAATGAAGTATATTGATGTTTAGTACCATTTTATTTGATAAATAGTAGAGGATGGAAGGGTGATGCTAGAGAAATTTGACACTTTGAAGAATGTTGCATATGCATTGACAATGTCAACACAAACATGTTCAAGTGGTGTTGTGAGATTATTGACCTCTCAACCCATAGCAACTAGTTGATAGTGATGGTGTTCCCTTTTTCTCTTGCAAAGTATATGACAAGTGGGAGAATGTTTGGAAATGTGTCATAAGCATTGCATCCTAATGTTTGTATTTATTTATTATTTATTAACTAATTGTGAGACCTCGTGGAAAAGGGAATCCCATTATGATTGGTCATGATTATCATGTGTATACTTTCTTATGATGTGTGTAGATTGTTTTTAAAAGAATAGCTTTTGTGTAAAATGTGTAAGAGCATCCATGACAATGTAAGTGGTATAAGAGAATCTATAATGGACATAAGAGCATGTAAGATGAGAGTTACATTGTTGACTTGACTTGTTGACCAACTTATGATCCATGTTATGACACACCATAGAACATCTTTGAATGGAGATAATAGAGTCAAAATGGAGTGCCTAATTTGGGGAGTCACATATGTCAAATTATGACACATGTGGTATGATACATATAAGAGAATATTCTCTTTTTAACCTAAAAGACCACAAATTGGGAGCACATTGGTATTTGGGCCCATGATTTGGGCATCATTTTTGGGTCATGTTATTTCCTAATTGATGTGGTTTATCACTCATGGTTTCATATTTTTTTCTCTATTTATTGGATGTTATAGATAGAGGTTTCATGGTGAGTCTACATGTATTGTTACATCAAAATTATTCTAAATATGATGTGGGTGATTTATTCTATGAAGGATCCTTGCCTAGATTGCATTGTAACTGATTATTATTTTTTATTAATATATTGGTACAAATTTTGGAGGTTGGGTTTTTTCAAAATTGGTTTGCCTAGGATACATCATTATGTAAGGGTTTTATTGTGTTCATATCCCTTCTTGTAATATTTTAGATTATATTTTTTGCATGTTTCCCTTCTCATATACTAGTGTAGGAAACATTTCCACATCTTAGTTGAACCTTTCAATTGGAGCAATCTTGTATGACTGGAATTTGACCCAAAATTCTTAATTTAAAAAATTTAATCATTGACTCCCACTAGATGTTTAAAACCAACTTGGTACATGTTTGTGTAGCAATTTGTCGTCTTGGTATTTAAAGACAGTCATTTGAACATATAAACACATCAAGGAGTTGTCATAGAATCATCTTAGAATCACTAAGCATTATCCACATCACAAGGAGCATTCATAAAAAACTTGGATTCAAAACATTGAAAAGAACAATACTTGCATCAAAAATCAGATTTAGCTCACTTGCACACTTCCTTATTGTTAGCCAACATTTATCCAAGGGTGTAAAGTGAGTCATTTGAGGGGATTGGCCAAGGAGAATGTGAACCCTTGCAATTCAACAATCTCACCAAGGTATTTCTAAATATTGTCAATATGTACACTTCAATAAACAACAAAGACAAGTGAAAAATAAATTGCAAAAGCACACAAACAATAAGATCAAATATCGAAACCTTAGAACATTTTTATGGCCCATAGATTAGATCCCACACAACGCAAAATCAATTTGCAAAAAATTCTAAATATGCCATAATTATGAAATAACAAGTATTTTTCATCATATTTTTCACAATTAAATGCTCCTTTCACCTCCCTTTATTTTTCCTCTAAAATATCATTTACCATTGTCATATTTACTCAACTCTACTATTCAAATTAATTATATAGTCAATAGACCTTTTGTTTGGTGTTGAAATTGAATGGGTTCTGAGTGAGCTCAACAAGGATCAAGTCTTGTTGAATGCAAGGCCTCCACACCATAAGTGATGAGGTCAAAATTGTGTCCCAATTGAATTTGACAAAATGGATACCCCTCAATTCTTATTTCTCGATCAAGACTGACAAAATGGATACCCCTCAATTATTATTTCTCGGTCAAGACTCATACTCCTCATTCCCCTATAGTGCATAGCGAAAATGATATTATCAATAATATAATATCGTCCATCAAGAAATTATTATTATATATTTATGATAACATTAATTAATTTTATTAATCTAAATAACTTATTAAGTTTTTTCTCTTTACAATTATGCTTAGTCTTTAGTTTAGGGCATAATATATTGTACAAATTAGTGTCTTAATTCTTATCGTTTATCAAGTATAGGAAGACATAGAGACACGGTAAGAATAAATATTCAGATTTACCGGCTGTAGGCGCCTTAGGACTTTGCAAGAATATAA